>VZTZ01018987.1:0-39788 GCA_013400955.1 Drymodes brunneopygia | reverse complement strand
CCCCCGCTCGCCTCCGCCCCGCTCCCGGCCGGGGAAGAAGAAGCCAGTGGGAAGCAGCGGATGGGAGCAGGCGGATGGAGGCGGGCCGAGGCGCGGGGCGGCGCAGGCGCGGGCGGGAGGCCGCGGTGAGCGGCGNAGTCAATGTGACATGCAACGTTTAAAAATATCCACTCAATTAGCAAAGAAGTTCTTTAGAACTGTAGCAACGATTTGGATCACCATGGAGGGGAAAGCTCTCAAAGACAGGCCTGTTGATTTTTTCGCAGTCTGCAGAGATCACAGTGATGTGTGGCTGTTGCAATACGTGAGCCTCATGATTTGTTGTGGGTAGAAAATGGTGTCATATTTCTGGGGGAAGCATGAAAATGCAGAGCACAACTCTCCAGTGGGGTGAACCAGTGAACTTAGTAGGAAAAGAGCAATGTGTGCCAACAAAATTCCAGCACCCAACAACAAAATTATATTTTTTCTGCTGCTTGGGAATCCTGAAATGCCTTTCAGTAAGGGCAACTTAATGGAAAAAAAGCCTTCCATAACAGTATCAATTGCAGTTGCCTCTTCTTGATTTTAAGATAACAACCACTATACTTTAAGATCGTAGCAGCTTCAGCAAATGTTCTGGTTTGGTGTTTGTTACCTCTAAGTCTTTGGAGGCGCATATGCAAGTCCATCTGGCAATAACATAGGATTGAAGAAAAGAGGCTTTTTAGAGAACTCTCAGAAGCTCTCTGATTTGGAAAGTATGTAGAAAAAAAGTAGTCAATGCTGTGTGACAGTTTGTTCTTTGCTCATGACATTTGTTCATACAATAGTATAATTACTTAGGTTGGAAGGGACCTCTGGAGGTCATTGACTTAACTGCTTAAAGTCATCAAAGTTAGAGCAGGTTGCTTCATGTCTTGTCTGATTAAGCTTTCTCTCCAAAGACTTGACATGGAGTTGAAAGTTGGGTGTGAAATTTAGCCAAATTTGGAACAAAGTGTCCCAGGTTTTGGAAAGTGAGAGAGTTCTAAGCAGTGTGAATGAAGTATTCTCTTAGTTAAGTGGAAGTTGTGTTTCTTCTCTGTTTTTGGGGTGATGATTCTGGTTCTCCAATTGTGCAAAAGTCTTCACTGTGCACAATATAGAGATTTTTGGAAGATAGGAAACAAGCAGAAAAATATATATGGCCCTGCAGCACATATCTCTTATTAGATATAGCACAGTTCTCTTAATAGATACCAAACTGAAATATTTTTAAAGTAACATTTCTCTGTGCAAAACTAAAAAGACTGATAAAGCGCTGTAAATATGCAAGTTGTTATGCAGGTAAGATATTAACAACCTTTCAAATCTGAAGGCAAAACTGGTGATTCGTGCATTCACAAAGCTGCAGTGTAATCAGCTTTATTTCTACATCCTTAACAGCATGAAGGTGTCCTGGTCAAAACCCAGCTCTTGTACCTTACTTGTTCTCTAGATGAGTTAAATGTATTCACTCAGTGTGTCAAGTTTGATGGAATGAAGAAAGCTGACGTCAGCTTTTATGTGTCTTGATCTGTTCACAGTGTGTCACAGTGTATCCTGCAAAGTCAAGGCTTTGAAGAAATCGTAGCATTATTATTTGCACTGTCTACAGGTCCTGGGGAAGATGCACTTTGTAGAAGAGTCTTAAATACCGTGAAAAGTTCTTTGAGAAGCTTATCCTCTAAGTAGGAAAGATGAAGAGTGAGGGAGAAAAAGATAATATTAATGGAAACAGCTGTGCCATTGTAATGAAGTGTCTTTAAATGTCATCAATGTTTCTCTTAAGTGCTCAAGTTAGAAGTCTATTGACATCTTTCAAGGGGAAATGTATAGACATGAAATTGCTGTATTAGTTGTGGAATTAAACTTTTCATCTGCTAATGCAATAATTTCATCAATCAAGGATGGCCCTGATGAAGCTGTGGATGAAGGAATAACCTCAGCAGATACAGTTCTCGGTGTCCTAAGGACTGTGGGGAAGGTAAGACTAGGTAAATAAGATGAAAGTATGCTCAGCAGCTCAGTTCTTGTGCAGAGAGTGTTGTCACAACACCTCTTACAAGACTGGGCAAAATTTCCACCATGCTATTTCAACTTTTTTTCTCCAGACAGTAGCTAGTCTACCTACGATGGCAAGGGCAGACTACACTGGGATGGTTTTTGATTCAGTGTAAATAGCATTGACAAGAGGATTACATGTGTATTGCTGTAACAGCATATTAAGTATCCTGTTGCCATTTGAAGTTAAAATTCCAAATGCTTTTCTTATATGTAGTCTTTCAAGCATGTTATTAAGATTATGTACACAAAGTTCACATTGTTGTGTTGTCCTCAGAGACACTTTTTCTGTGAAAGTTCTAACTCATATCAAAACCATATGTGTCACACATCTGTTGAGTGTAACCTCAAGATTGCTCTCACACTTTAAAAAAAGTCAGAGGTATTCTGGGGTTAAAACTGTCTTTGCCTTTGTTATTGTATTTATGTGGAATGAACAAAGACATTTCAGAGGCAGCTTTTCCCTTTGCTCCCCAAAGAAAAATGAACCTTCATTCATATTTAGTATCAGCTAGAGCAATCCCTGTGGTTACTTCATGATTCCATATTGATCCCACTTTGGCATCTATAGAATCTCTGCACCTGTTCCTGGCTTCTTGACAATGGGTCTCCTGTAACTGCTTCTGCTAAATAAGAGTTTGTCTAACCCTGTTTTTTTTTACACACCCCTGTGTGACCCCTGCCCCCCCCACCCTGCTTTGGCTACAGGAATAAGGTAGAGCATCTCACTAAAGCATCAGTGCTTCCTTCACAGGTTCAACTCCTCATAACCTTTCAGTGCACCTCCACATTTACTTTTTGTGTCTTCAGACAAAACATATAATATTGGGGGTTGCTGTGCATCTGTTTTAAGTCACTTTATTCACGTTTTATGGCAGGTTTTCATGGGGTTCTACATGAACCTTTTCTACATGAACATCTTTGCAGTTCATTTCAGCTTTTGAGAGATTTAATAAATAGGGTCCTTTTAAGTTTCAGATATCTGAACTAGGTTGGTACTATTTAATAGTCCACATATTTAATTCCACTCTTTGATTTCAGATTCTGTCAGGATCTGCAGCAAAACAACTCCACAAAAAGAAGCACCTTCAGAACAAAGATGAATATTGGGAAAGCTTACAGTGCTGCTAACATCAGCAATGGAACAGATCTAGTTATTGGCTTTACCTCTTCCACAATAGCTGTCCTTCTATTTGGGACAAACTTTGTGCCTGTCAAGAAATTTGATACTGGTGATGGTAAACTTAATTATATTATTTTCTTTGGTTTGCTATTTTTGCTAATAGGAATAATATTTTATCAGTAAATACAAGAGTTTCAAGGCTATCATCACAGCCTTAATCCAGAGAGTATGTTTAATTTTCTCTGCTGTTGTTAGGGTATAAGGCAGTAATACTGCTTCAGGATGTGGCAGATCTTTAGAAGAGCCTTTTTATATGTTGTGGGCTTTGACAGTGATGATGTACATTTCATGAGAATTTCACAATGGAAAGTGAAATGTCTTTTGTTCTACCCTTGTGGGGATTCTTGGGTACATCCAGTGTTACTTACAAATTTATAAGGTAAAAGTTGTTGGACTTTGGAACATTGCCTTTCAATTTTGGACGTAACATAAAAACAGAACCTGATATTTTAATAATTTTATTTGGTGACTTGGTAAGAGGAAACAATCATTCCTATTTCCTGTTACGATTATTGTCACTCTACTAGGTTTATGTTAAATTTGTATGTTCATATGAAGCATAACCAATTACCAGATCCATAGATTAATAAATCTGCTGTTACGTTATTGCAATATAGTACCTGCATTGCAGGCTGGGTATAGCCTTTGCTCTCTGTGCCAAATATGACCCAAACAAGACAAGCTTAGGCTTTCAAGGGGAAGTCTTAGCACAGCTGGCATAAAGTTAACTAGTCTGCCTAATTGACCCTTCAAGAATCTGCAGAGGTGGATCTGTCGCTGACCATTCTCAGTGTCTGGGATTAGTGGAAAAGCTTGAGCTTAGAAAAAGTTTCATCCTGTGCATTCATCTGTGTTAGCAGCTACTGGGGTGATGGGAGAAGTTTGCAGCAACTGAATATTGTCTTTGTCAGAAGTCCATCAAAATTTTTCATGTGTTTAAGAACCAGGGCTGATGTAAACTTTGTCCAGCAAAGTGTCTTTTCAACTCTGTAGGAAGAATGCATGATAAGGAAAAGGTTAACCAAATTATAACCCACCCTAAAAACACATTCCTTGAATAAATTGTAACAAGGTTCCCTGAAATTCACAAAGGTGGTGGCCACCTTTTTGACTTTTTTCGATACTACTGTATCTAAGGTTTATATATTCTGTTAAGAGATTCACACATGCAGTATTCTACAAATTCCCTGTTGTGTGCATTTGATTTTTCCACAGGCATGTTCTTCCAATGGATTCTCTGTGCCTCCATATGGATAGTTTCTTTGGTGGTCAATTTGATCCAGAATTGCCCCCGGTTTTGGCCTCTGGCTATGGTTGGAGGTTTTGTGTGGGCTACAGGTGAGGATAAAGAGACTCCAATTCCTTAAACTCTTCCAAATATAAGATAGTAGTTATTCAGTTCTTTCAAGCCTCACTGTTAATGGAACTGTACCCTTACAGTAAATACTGTTTTATTGTGCTTATAAAAGGCACATTCACACCAAAAATAATGTTTAAAACTATATGGATGAAAAGTCTATGTTCAGTGTATTTTTTTTTAAAACACTATTTTTTACCACCTTGTAGCTTCCTAAATTTCTTTGCCTTCTGACCAGGCACAGAATCTAAATCAAATATATATAAGATCACATTCTTTTTTTTAACTGATTTCAATTTTGTTTTTTGTATTTCAGGCAATGTTACAGTTGTCCCTATTGTTAAAACTATTGGCTTAGCTCTTGGTCTTTTGATATGGGCTTCTTTTAATTTGCTGACAGGTTGGGCAAGTTCAAGGTAAGTATGTTTTAAACCTTAAGTCATTACATAATTAATGTCTCGAATTCTTCATTAATAGCTGCAATGAAAACTCACCTGAAGAATCATAGAGTCATTCAGGTTGGAAAAGACCTTTAAGACTATCAACTCCAGCCATTAATGTAACACTGCCAAATCCAGCCTTAAAATGGATTTATCCTGTATATACCTTTTCCTTCTCAGTGGAAAGTGTTCAAGCTAACTGTTTTAGGTTTTTGTATTTCCTCTCTTTTAATAGAAAGAAGAACGCCCAGTAATGTTATTGAGCAATAAATAATGTATTTCTTAATGTAAAACTAATTTTTTTAACTAATGTAAAACTAAATATTTGTATTTTTTTCTCCTGCAGTATGATCTGATAAAATAATTTAACTTCAGTTTTTAAATATACGTATTAAAAACAATTTTTTGTTGTTAAATTAAAGGTTATTTTTGTAAAGTTGACAAAGCTTTTTGCAAGCCAACTGCAACACTGATCTAATACTGAAAATAGATACTTAAAAGAATTATTTATGTGAGTCAGGATTTCAAAGACTAGGTTATATATTTAACTATTTGTATTGAGTCAGTGCAACTAAGTGAAACTGGTTAAATGTTCCAGGTTTGGTTGGTTTGGAATTGACCCAGAAGAGGTGTCAAGACCAATCTTAAATTATATTGGAGCTGGGCTTTCACTTATAAGGTAAAAATTGATTATTTTAATGAATTTCTGTTATGTAAAATACATCTTTTATAACCAGCCACTAGGATGATTAACAAGAGAACAAATATATTGAAGAGTTTTTGGCAAATCAGTCTACTACCAAATTCATGAGCTACCCATACCTAGCTGGTCAGTGTTCATGTAGAAACAGACATGTTATCCAGTACAGGAGTGAAATGGTTATCCATAAACAGGGAAATATATTTTTGTATTGGTAGGCATGTTCAGGGCAAAGCAGAGATGCACGGATTGTCTCCCTAGCCAGGTTATTCAAATGGTTCACTTTCCCCAAATCCTGTCAGAGGACAGACTGACTAAAAAAATCTTGTTGAGAAAACCTCAGACTTCTGATCTCACTTCACTCAGTCAGGGGTACAAATCTTATTCCTATAACTATAGAATATGTCACAGAACCCCTTCCCTGATACTTTGGGGTCCATGAAAAGCCAGAGGCTTTGCATGTTTTCCTGTCTGTAATAGCTCTGTCTTGTATGTTTTAAGTCATACTTCAAATTCCCACACAGTGCCTTCCTTCACAATCCTTGGAAGGACTTTATTCTTTCTTTTTGCTTCGTTTTTGTTTGTTTGAGACCAAAATTAGCATACATTTTGGTCCAAACACAGAGGAAAGAGGATCTTCGTTATGTAGCAGTGTTCTTGCTTTCCAACTGGCTGCTTGGGAAGATGGCCCTAAATCCTAATGGCTTACTGTAAGTGTGCTGACAGAAGATGAACATAATGCCTTTCAGAAAAGAAGGGTATTAAGAACATGTGGATAATGAAGCCATTTCTGATAGATAGGAGAAAGCTGCTGCCTGAGAGTCATAATTTTCACTTCCACTTTTCTTCTTTTCAAAGAGTCTGCAGCTTTGTACCCCCCATTGCTGTTACTAGTGGCACGTGATTTTGGGAGGTACTGAGAAAATAGTAGCAGTACTGCTATTTCTGCCTGATGAATTCATGCAGCTCACTGCCTGCTTCCTGTTTCTGAGATACCATGGAGGAGTGACCAACAGGGAGAGAGATTGTGAGCAAACATGTTTTCCTGGCAATCTGCACAAAGCCCATGCATGTTGCTCTGTGGAGCTCAGAGCTTTTCATTTTAGCCTGCTTTGTGGAATCTGTATGCTGCCTCCAGAGGGAACTGACATCCTTTTGTACCTATGCTTACTCCATCAAGAAGAGATGAATCCTTCAAATGGAAACATTCTGTTTACAGTTAGGAGAAGAAATTCCTAGATCATTAAAATGTTTTTCCTAAAAGTGAAAAACAGATCCTTCCAGTTTTCATTGCAGGTATTTACTTGATCTCCTGGAAGCAGGGTTAAGAGTAGTACTGTTACCCTTTCTTCTCCATTTTATTCAGTTAAGGCACTGAGTAGCAGTGAGTAATGTCCCTTCTCCTTCCACATGCTCATAAGGCCCTGTAGCAGCAGTATTCCATCACTCAGAGAAAAATTAACATTTTTCCTTGAACATAGAGCCAATTCTGTGCAGGTTTAAGCTGTTCCATATAGAATTTAGCTGTTCCATATAGAATTTTCAAGCATGTGTTCCATTTATCTGTGGTTTGGTACAAAAGGGCACTGTTAGCTAAAGCATCTGTTGTTAATGTGGTTGTAACTACACACTGTTAAAAAGAGTAATTTCAATTACGTTACATAAGAAGAGACATCTATAAAGTGATACTAAAACTGATTTATTTACTTACTGTCACTTAGGTTGTCTGTTAGCTAAGCTAAATTATTAACTTAAAATTATTATATTTCTATCTTTATATACATAATATAATATTTTATATATCTCTATATATATAATAATAGTAAGTTATGACATTAAAGCAATTGCATTTTTTAAATATACTGAAGTGACTCTAGGGTAATAATGAAAACAAAGGAATATGCCTCCAAATAAAACTTTTGTCTCTGGACAGTAAATGTTATGTCCTTATGAACTGACATGGTATTTATTGGTGTATTTTTCTCTTCTGAGTGCTGTCATATTTCTTTTTATAAAAACTGAAGTCCAGAGTTCTTCAGCTTCATTAGAAAGCACACCTTTACTGAGAGAAAGTGTAAGTACTCTACAGTTGTTATTTTACACCAGTGAAAGTACATATCCATTTTAAAACAAAAAATGAATTTGTTAGTCAGGTTTGCTAGGATTTATGGTAGACTGCATAAAACAATGCAAATATGTACTGATTGTATCTTAATCTGTGGATCTTGGATATCATTTCAAATATTAGCAACAGACAAGGTATTTGCAAGTGTTCTTTTTTATTTGTCAGCTTTAGATGCCTTAAAGTCCTCCATTATGATGGAGATTATGTAAAAGACAGAGTGTATTACTTTCTTATGTGAGAAGAGGAAGCAATTTCAATTAAATATTAGCTGTAAAGCTGTGAGAGTGCTGAAGTGAAAGGCCAGATTTTTGCCATGTTTCAGAGCCGGGAGACTGTCAGGAGTTGCTGATTGTCATCATCAGCTGTGGCACAGCTTGGAGGCCAGTGATTGGCTGTGGCTCCTTAGGTAGCCCAAAGTATGCAACAAGAGCTGGAGAACAGCAGGCTCCTCCTACCATTATATCTTACTGTTAGAGGTCAGTGCTCAGTGGCTACCTGAGCAGAGAGCCCTGATTCTAGCTGTGCTCAATGCTCACTAGAGGTTCCCGTCTACCAGACTGAATCCCAGAAAACACTTTAAGAAATTGCACATTTTAAGAAATAAAACTAAACTAAACTTGCATGAAAACTTGGTTTTTTGCAGTCTATTAATGTTTCTGAAGATACCACTGAGGACTCATGGGTGAACCAACTTTCTCCAGCAAAAAGGAGACTCATGTAAGTTTCTAACAGTTCTTTTACTGGTACAGAGCAAGTAGCCAGAGAAAGTAGTTAAACACTGTGTAAGAGCAGAATTTATATCCTGTGGTTTCCTAGCAAAGTCACACAGTAATGAATAACAGGTTTTTGCATAGTAGTGTACAAATCTATATATAAATAGTTGCACAGCTATTTAGATTATTCTGTTGGCACTGTTGATTGTGTTTAACCTTATCAATTAGGTATGGCTGTGAAAAAATATCATTTGGCAAAGTAAATAACAATATCCACTCAGTAGTTACAGAGCTGGGTTTTATCACCTGGTTGATTAGCATTCCAGCATAGAAGAAGCCTGTTCTAATGACATGCTTCCAGGTGTGGTTTCCAAGCGAATGCATCTGGAGAAGGCCTGGCAGTATGGTAAGGAGGCAGTAGAAAAGATCCTAAGTGAAAGCAAGCTAGCAAGGAGCCAGTGTGGGGAGTGGAGACTGCCAGGAGGACAGCGATCTGGAGATGGAGAAGGGAACTGAAGAGCAAAGAACCTGGGAAGTTATAAAGAATATATAGATTGCAACAGCAAAGGTGAGGGTTGGGAGCATTTTAATTTGAATTTTTGTTGTCCCCTAGCTCTGCTTTTAGGAAAGCTTAGTTAATTTTCCATGTCATTAATCTAAATTGCTGACTTTTGCAGCAGGAATTGTCTGTGCTGCTTGGCCACAAAGTAGAGGAAAACTACATGAACCGTTTCTCTACTCAAAAATAAAAATGTGATAAAATGTATTATTTTTGTAGCTAGCTTTTTTTATATGATACACAGTTTTTACATGCAGTACTGTGCTTACATGTGTTGTCTACTTCCTTAATTCATGCTAGGTTATCTTCTCCAATTTTTGTTCTTTTTAAAGAGGCTGTAGCCTGGCTGTAGTAGCTGGAATACTCTACGGTTCCAGCTTTGTACCAGTGCTTTACATCAAGGACCATGGAAGAAGAAATGAAACTGCGTACACAGGAGCAAGTCAGTTTGGTAAAGGCTGATAGATCACTTCTACCTTATTTCATCATTGTGTTCTTCTGCTTTTTTAAAGGCATAGGGTGAAAGTATTGATATGCCTGAAAATATACCATGACAATTTATCGGTTCTGCACTATTTTAGATGTTGTCATAATCATAGCCCTAGCACTCCCTTTTTCTCAGAGGTGAATTACACCATTAAAAACACCCAAAGACTACGACATTTAACTCACAGGTACGTTTCTGAAGGCATTAAACATTAGAATTCTCAAAATACAGTTTGTATGAGTGGAGAATGAGTTAAATAAGGGCATGAGCTTGCCAGTTGCCAACAGGAATTAAGGAAGAGAAGATTGGTCATAACTGATGATGAGAGCAGATATGTAACAACATAAGTAATTAAAACCATGATGCTTTTTAAATTGAGACTGTTTAATGTAAGCCTAATTGCCAGTTTCAAGCAACATTCCCCCAGAAACATCTTCCTTAAGATTCAGGTTATACTCTGTCAGGTAATGCCTGCAGCACCTTAAGAGCAAAGTGCTGCTGAGAACACATAATGTTGCCATTGTCATATACAATTTCTCTTGAATACTGCGATGTGTATATTCCCCAGCCAGGCAAAACAGATGTAATTACCATAGCTGCCTTTCCTGTTGTGAATTTACAGCTCCAAGGAGACAAGGATCACCTTGCTACATGTTTCTGCTTTACTGTATTGGAAATGCTCTCTTTAGCACAGAGTCTATGAAGGATTTGTTATTGTTCATAATTATAGTGATCAAAATTGTGATACATCCTTCAAGATTAAAAAAATGACAAAGCTGAGCCATGTTTAGCTCATATAGTCTGTGCAGTTGTCTTGCCCTTAAATGTACGGAACAAAACAAGGATACAGGAATACAGGAACATAATTGTAGATGGTCAAGAGAAGTCATAATTACATAAAATCCCTACCCCAATTTTGTAGCCTCACCTGAGGATTTTCTGAAGGTTTTATTAAATTAATTCAGGAATACCTACTAGAGTTCTGAAAATAACAGCTCATAGAAATGCTTAGAAACCTGTAATAAGTCAACACAGCATTTAGTTCATGTTTAATAGGTGTCATTGATTGTATTCATCCACAGTTTAACTGGCAGCTGAGTTTGGTACAATGAGATTTGAATTTGAATTCTTAGGAGTTGCACCTTTATGTGTTTTTGTCTATATGAATGCTATCAGTGCAAATAATTTTGTTTAAATGAATAACTGGTGTTTTTAATAAAATAATCTTGTAATTTCTCTTTTAGATTTAGATTATGTTTTTGCACACTTCAGTGGAATATTTCTTACAAGTACCATCTACTTTTTGATCTACTGTGCAATCAGGAAAAATAAACCTGACATTTATCCCCAAGCCATATTGCCAGGTATGACTGTTTTTTAAATTAGCAATTCATTTCAGCTACTTCTTCAGACCATTTTTCAGTGATTAGTTCAAGTTGTGTGTTGGAATTGTGGTTCACCTTTCAAGTATCTTCATTTGACTTCTTGTCTCTTTTGAAAGAGCACTTCTATTAGGTTTATTAATTAATGTTAGGAGACAGTGGTTATTTTTGTTCTAATCTGAAACTAGAATAAAGTGGTATTGCAGACTTCCAAAAACTGACTGCCAGAGTGGAGAGCACGTTGCCCAGAAAATAATGAACTTTAATTAATTTGCTACTTTAGTTGGAGTAGCTGATTTTTATCCTATCGTGTATTTTTATCCCTTGAGCTTTGGTGGAGATTGCCAGAGCCAGCTTGTACTTTAGTAGTTAACATACTGAAATACATACATCCAATTGCTGTATTGTGCTGTAAGTATAAAAATTCTACAAACCGCTGCCTGTACCTTGCTATGCATGTTTCTGATTGAGATTTATTTTTCTAGGATTTGTTTCTGGTGTGCTTTGGGCAATAGCCAATTGCTGCTGGTTTCTGGCCAATCACTATCTCAGTGCTGTCGTCAGCTTTCCAATAATTACTGCAGTAAGTATATAAAAAATAAAATCTCTAACTAGAATTAGAAGTGAATGAGTTTTTATTTTTCTGGTTTTGGGATTGAGTTGAAATTATGATGGGTCTAGAGCATTTTTAGTCAAAAGTGTACAATGCCTCCTCTGCTTGTGTGTGCTTAGTCTTTGGATTTTTAGGATCATGAATGACTGTGGCAAGCACCATCTTGGTCAATGTCAAGCGTAAGAAAAACCAGAAGAATTGAGGGTGTGAGTCTTTAGGTTATCTAAAAGCCAAAGCTTTGTAAACAGAATTTTATCAATATTGACTATTTAATTGAAGTGATTAAAAGAAGAATTATTTTATGCTTTCATCCTAGGAGGTACATTTTGGTTTGGATGTTTTTGAATTTGTGAATTTTATTCCCTAGTAGTCATTTTGCTTGATTAAGTGAGGCGTTTTTTCTTTTTGCAGTTCTTGAACAGAGTGCATTATGTACCATTGAAAGTAATGTTCTTATCCAAACGTGTGGAAAATAGGTTGTCCTGTTCTGTCTCTGTTTTATTCCTGTTTATAGTGTACCTTTAAAGCATAAATTCCAATTGCTAGGTAAAAGTAAACTTCGCATTTACTCTCTTGACACTGTACTAGTTGGTGACGCAAAGGTGGCAAATGAGTGTTAATGAATATTAAGACCAAAGTTTTGCTTAACAGCTGTATTTTGGAAGCAAACTAATGAAACAACTTTAATAGGGATTAATCTTTGCCTCAAGATGCACTAAGTCAAAATATACTCTGCAGTATGCAGTGAAAAAAAAGAAAGCTTGGGATCATTCTAATTAGAAATTGAAGGATTAATGGAAAGCAGCTTTAGTAACTTAGTTATCAGTATGCCTAAGGGGCAAGGATATAAAATCACAAAATGAAAACTGTAAGGACAGCACTGATGAGAAACTGCCTATCTGGACCACAGGTTCAGAACTGCTCCTTTATTTCACCCTGGAGAAAATTTTCAGAGAGGTATTCATTACATTCCTTTAACACTTTGTTTCATTTTTTAAAGTGCATTCCTCTCACAGTGCATGTTATCTAGAAAGTGAAATAACCCCTCAAATAGTAGTTGGCAATGTCACTAGGAAACAGCACCCACACATACATTCAGAATGAGACACTGTTTCCTGTCTATGTCTGTGTCCCATCGGCTGCACTGAGAATGAAGAGAGGAAGGTCACTGGCCAAACATCTGTCAAGTGTTTCTCAGAACATCTCTAATGGAAAGCATTAACAGAGCCAGTTTTTGCTTCATATTTTCATCAGAGATGAAAATTCAGATCATTGCTGCCTCAGGGGAAAAACTGTATTACGAAGAGTGCCTGGAAATTGCTGTTGTGTATCACTGTTTGCTGTTAGCCAGGAAACCTCTACAACATCACGGAAAATCAGGAGTTTCCCTGACCTGTATGCCTGGCTGCCTTTGTGCTTTGTCCAGATGCCAGCTATACAGGAAATATATCTGTGTTTCAGTCTCTTGATACCATACTGAGCGATAAAATCAAACTTTGTCCAATAGTTAGTCATGCTAATAAAGAAATATTAGGAAACATTGTGGACTCTAATGTGGACTAAAGTGAGGCATGTTATTTGGAGTCTACTGTAAGAACATGGAACAGCTGGAGCAGACTCCGCAGTGCAATTTAGAAAGAACTTGTGCCTACTGCAAAAAAAAGCAGTTTCTTGCCTCTTTAGCACTTCCTGAATATTTTATTGTATCTTATTTAGTAAACATTTCACTGATGTTTATGCTTTTGTCATGAGTGCTTTACTTTTACAGAATGGAAAGACCTAAATGTGTTAACCACACAGAATTCAACCACCCTGAGGGCAGTAATGAGTAGGAATAAATTTTAATGAAATGCTGTAATGTACAAATTATTCTTATTCTTTAGGGTCCTGGCCTTGTTGCTGCAATGTGGGGAGTCCTTGTATTTAAGGAAATCAAGGTAAAGTAATTAGGTCTCTTACCTAATATCTCTGGCTTGTCTCTAGCTCTAGAAACAGCATGACTTGGTATACATACATATATATGTGTTAGATTTCTCCTCCTTGCATGTGTTGCGTTATGAAACTGAAAGTCATATCATGCAATATTAAGTTTCCCAAGAAACATGAAGAACTGTGAATAATTTTTACAGGAATGAAGATTTTGATTCCATATCTGTATGTGGAGCCATGGATGTAAATGAAGACTGTAGCACAGCCAGGTGGCAGGATGCCAGGCACAGCCTGAAGACAGTTTTCATTTGAGCCAGTTCTTTCAGTGGGGCAGGGGAAGGAGCAGTTGTCCCAATAACACACCAGCAAGTAGATTACATTTTTAGGCTCGGGTTCAACAAAGGACTAAAAAGTGCGACAGAGGTTTATTGGCCTTCGTAATTACAATGTAATGTAAAGATCCTAAATTGATACAGCAGTGATTGTCTATAACAAGCTGATTTACTGGATTCTAACATATAGGACAGAAGTTAGTTTTCTAGTGGAATTTGAAGCACTGAATGCTAGCAGTGTAGTACCAGGTTCTCTTTGCCAATCTATCCAGGATCCATAGGTACCTAACTTTCTATTAGAGATGATGCTTCCCAGTATTTTTGGTGACTGTGCATCAGGCATCATTGGATGTAGAACTAGAAGTTCTGTCTCCCACTGCAGATTAGTGTTGCACCACAGTAGAAGATCATCATGTTCATTATCCAAATGTTTGTAACTCTCTAAGCCTTTCATTCTTTTCATACGTTTTAGAATAATTTCTGCCTAAATCAAACCTAATATTTTGTTTTACTTTTTTTTAAGCTATATCAGTAACGGCAAGATGACATGTTCCTTTTTCTCTTCTTTTGTCTCTACAGGGACTGAAAAACTATGTGTTACTGTCAGTATCATTTTGCATCATTTTGGCTGGATCACTGTCCACAGCTTTTTCTAAAGTTTGAAAGGACATTCTGGACCAGTAGATGGTGCTAACGTTTAACACAAATAGAAAGACAGGGTTGGTAGATCACAAAACCTAGTAATTTTTGAAATGTATATCCAACATTTACCCTAACTTGCTTCAGCCAAGTGGAAAATGAAGACATTTGACATGAAATAAAATCTGGAAATACTTGTTTCTGCATTTCTTGTAATAGTAAGAAAATCAAAGGACTTTATTAATCAGCACTAAATGATTCTATTGTTACTAATTATTGGGGTTTTTTGTTCAGGTGCTAAACTTCATGGCATAAATTGCAGTTTACTGTTGTGATGATGGATAGTGATTTTAATTATTCGTCTGTAATACTGTATGTGTTTGCAAGCTGATTTTTTTTATTAAAACATTTTGTCTTGCTGACTTAAATATAAGATACATCTCGAAATATTCCTTATGAAACAGATGCACTTGAAGATAACAAAGATTTTCTTTTATTTAGAGGCATTAAAGTCATTAGTTTACATAGAAATCTTATCTTCCAGTCACTTCAGAATTGTGAAGGAAATCGAATAAAAAGGGTGCTGGAAAATAAATTACTTTTGTTTCACAACATTTTCCATGACAACCACTATCAGGGACTGTTTGTTTTCTTACTTGTGGCAGCTAACCTTTATATATGCAGAGCATGTTGTCTGAATCTCCCCTTAGTCTTCACTACATTGGACAACCCCAGCTCCTGCAGTTTTTCCTTGCTTGTACCTTGCTTATAATTTCTCTTTGCCTTGGCTGGTAATAGAATGCTTTGGCTGGAAGGGACCTTAAAGATCATCTAGGTCCAACCCCTTGCCAAGGACAGGGATGGAATTCACTAGCCCAGGTTGCTGAGGGCCCCATCCAACCAGACCTTGAACACTTCCAGTGATGAGGCATCGGCAGCTTCTCTGGGCAGCCTATTCCAGTCTTTCACCACCATCTGAGTAAAGAATTTCATGCCAACATCTGATCTAAACCCAGCCTCTTTCAGTGTAAAACTATTGCCCCTTGTCCTGTCACTGTCTGCCTCTGTAAAAAGTCCTTCTCCCTCCATTTTATACACCACGTTAAGCTTCTGGAAGACTGTAGTGAGGTTTACTTGAAGCCTCTAATCTCCCACTATGTACACCATGCTGATCTCTCACTAAGTGGGACAGATCTCTGTCGAATACCAAGACACAGTAGTCAGTCTACAGTGTTTCAAAAACTGAAGAAGAGCAGCAGTGAGATGATGGGTGTTTTTCCCCATCCAGTTTGTAAACTGTGTTCACAGCTACACATAACAGCTTTTGCTATCATGGCTTGATATTGTTAATATGTTCAGACTGCAATCATCATTTCTCCTTTCTCTCTTCCACTTTCTTTGCTCTCAGATTTGATCTTAGAACTGTTACTTTATCTGCTTTTTCCCATCTTGTGTTGTTTATTACTACTTTTGTGTCAGAACTCGGTGTCTGACAGGTTTTTTCCCCTTTAAGGCATTTCTCTAATTTTGGTCTCTATGTCTACCCTGTCCTCCAACAAGGCGGCAGCATTTTTCAGCCAGATGTTACCTGCAAATTTAATAAATGTACTCTCAAATTGCTATAAATAATTAATGAAAATGCTGCATGATACTGGCCTTTACTTACCTTTTGGTGTCTTATACTTCTTTTTACTTTTCAGGGAACAATTGATTAACCTTTGAGTACAATTTTCCTGTGTCTTGCGGTGCTTTTATTTAGACTGTGTTGTCAAAGCTTTTACGTAACATCTGATGGAACTGTTCAAGTCAAGGTACATGATGTGTTCTACCCTAATACCTGGTACTGGACAGAAAACTGGTAATTTTTTTCTGCATAATACCGAAGTCAGGCACAATTTCTCTTTGACAGACTCTTGACTGTTCCATACGTAGCCAATATTCTGTTGATTCAGACAAGAAAAAGTAATATAGTCACTGTGTTTTTGAAATAACTTGAATTGGACATTTATTCATTTCCTTGGTTCTGTTTTGTTTCTTAAAGATCACAGTCTTAACAGTTCCCTTCTTCAGTATTCCAGGAATATACTCAATGCCAGAAAGTTGCTGATAGACAAAGAATTGGCAAAACCAAAACACAGTATCCTTAGGCTCCTCAGATTTAGAGATATGCTTTAATATGGCAGTGAGGTGCATACTCTTCACTAGTTTATGGGTAGTAAATTACTAATGCCTCAGTCCTGCTCCCTCAGAGGTGCAAAGGCAGCAGCAGGAGAACCTGCCTTGGGCAAGCAGGTGACAGCAGCAGGTGCAGAGGGGCAGGTCCCTGCCCTGCATAGCCCCTGTTGCCCCCCCAGCCCCTCTCCTGGCTGGCAGGAAGCCACACTCTCAGTGAGCAGTGAACTCTGCAAGAAACCTCCCTCCTGCTTCGGACAGGACTCTGGGCCCTGCACAGCTCTTCAGTGCCCCTGCATGGAGGATGGCCACAGGATGCTGATTTTCCAACTGTGTTTGCCTGTGCCTAGTCCATCTCAGGAGCAACATGGATGCAGGCACACTACCAGAGTTTGGAAACTCAAGGGCTTCATGGTGTCCAGAATTATGAGCACACTAGGTAAAGAAATGTCACTTTTAGATAAAAAAAAAGGATCTTGGGTGCAATATTGCATGCTGAGCTAGCATATGGGAGATATTATAAAACTTACATTCTGTTCATCGTCTCTGTAACAGCCATGATTTTAAAAGCTTGGGATATTAGATTTACTACAGGAAAAAACCCCAACCAAACCGGTAACCAGAGGCGTTTTCTTCTTCACAACTGGACATGGACTCAGCTCAGCTATGGACAAGGTACATGGTCCTGTGATTGCCATTATTTCCATGATCATGAGAGGCAGCACTAGAGAAGAACTTCTCTGCTTTCCCTTTTCCCCATCCTCCATGCATTCCCTGGGATAGATGATCTTACAGCCTTGCTGCCTCTCATGAGGGATGCTGTTAACTTCTAATACGGGCACAGCATCCAACTACTGGATAGGATTACAGGAACAGTTAAAACTTCCAGAGCAGGAGCACCTTTGCATTTCCTAGTTTTTGTACAAGATCACTGGCTTTCTGGAAAAAAAAAACTGAGCTCCTGTCCATAGCAGTTGGCATGAAAATAAATGTTTGTAGTTGGACGCAGTTCTCCAGTCTGTGTAGTAAAGCTATCAGATGTGCAGACTTAATTGCTGACTGCAAGGGTGTTAATTAAAATTCTTGCTTGTGACAGCTCAAGTATGACCTTTATTAAAATGTTTTTTAGAAGCTATCCTATTGGATTTGACTTGTTGACCGCAAGAAAAAATCCCACCTCTCCCAGATTTTTCTGTGAAAAATCCCATGTGGTTTTCCAAAATAGTTTTTGTGATATTCACTTGGAATATGTTGTATAAATATTCCACTCATTTCTGGGATTTTCTTGGTCTTGACGTTTCCAGTTAGAAATAACACTGTTACTTCTTTCTTATGAGGATGCTGGATTAACAGCATGTTTATAGAGTTATTTGTACAAAACAGTCTGGCAGTAACTGAGTTTAGGAAGAAAAAATTCTACAGCTAATATAAATTATCATGGTTCTGTTTATATCAACATGTTTTTGTATAAATGGAAGAATCACATCTCTTGGAGAAAATTAAACTTTCAAATATTTATTTATGCCTGTTTAACAACTTTTAAGAATATATTTGAGCTTGCTTTAAGAATTTCTGGTAATTCTTAGAGGCAAAGTAGCCATTAAAATATAGGTAATCTGGGAGTTTCTTAAGATTTTTCGTGCAATCTTTTGAACTGAGGAACTCAGTGTCATCTTTTTCTAGATTTCTCTTATCTGTTTATTTCTTTCCCTGTGTTTATTATCAGTGGAAATTTTGAGGCTCGCTGCCCTTCCAGAGTTTTATTCCTTCATATTCTTAGTAAAAATTATTGTACCTGGAAAAATAATTGAAATACAATTGCTCCTGTCTTCAATTGTAAACAGTTAAAACTGGTGCTTTTTTTATTCCTAGATAAATTTTATATTTTCTTTGTGTCATAATTTTCTTTTTCAACTGATATTCAGGGTTGATTAAATACTGTTTCAACTGTCTGACCTGATATCTGAGCTTTCTTGCATCTGGCCTGAAAATAAAATGAAAATTAAGATGATGCATGCTAACAATTAGTGTCTTTTTTCATTTTGACCTTGTTTTCAAATAGAATACTGGTATTTAATGCCCTATTCCATAATTACTGAATGACTAATGAATTCCACTTTCCTTTAGCTATATGTAATGCAGATAGATAGTGACTATGGAGCATTTTAATTGCTACTGCTGTAGTAGTGATTCTTACATTCTTCATGCTTACCATAAAACTCTTTTTAAAAATCTAAAATATATTTAATTTTTAATGTAAATACCGAACAGTTCTTGTGTCTCTTACTGCACTGAAAGACCTGTTTGAGAGTCTAACCTGAAAGAGGAAATGAAGGAAACAGGGCCTGCATTAGTCCTGCTGCTATCAGTGATTCAGGCAATCATTAGTCTGGCTTCAATCAGTGTTTCAGACAGGCACTGTGCAAGTAACTTGCCTCAGGTTTTGGTATTGATACAGGAGCCAATTCAGTGGTACTGACATAAACCATTCCTAGAGAGACATAAGTTATTTTCCACATCGTGGCATTTTTCATGCTGCAGATCTTCTAAAAACATTTCCTGCAGAACTGGATAACAAAACCACACAGCTCCCAGGGCCAAAGCAGGGACGAGGTGGAGAGGGAGAGGTTTTTCACCTTACTGCTTAATAAAATGAGAGAACTGGTGGCAGCAATTTTTCTGTGTCCCTTGGTTTGCTGCAGTGAAGGAAACTGTCACAGTGCTCTGAGCTAGTCTCACTGAGCCTGTGGGCAAACCTAAAAGGACATTGTTCATTGACACCATTCAGGGACCAGAATAAAAGTAATAAAAGTGTTGCTATTTGTGGATAGAGGCTGGGGAGAGGAGCACTTGTTCAGGAGTTGCAGAATGATAATTGCTCCCCACCTGTATTTGTACACCTGAGCTTTGATCCCAGGCAAGGAAGAGCCCCAGGAATACGAAGGCCACAGGCTTCTCGCAGATCCATCTTAGGGGAAGGGCTGGTCTAGTCCTTAACTGGATAGCAATATTTCACATCAGGCGAGGTGATGCCCTGACCCTGCAGGTTATTTTCCAGCTGATTTTGTGCGCTATTGAAAGGTTGGAACTTGTACGAAAGCATATCATGGCGTGTGTTCCTTGAAGCATACTGCACTCATCAATTTCAAAGGAAATGGTTTAGACTGTTGGCTTGTCTTGCTTCCAGATGGACTTGCAGTGAACATGCATGACCTCATCATCAATTTCTGCTTCAGATGTTTGTATCTAGCATTTTTGAGTGAAGTAGTTGAAATTTAGTCCATAAATCCAAAAACTAGCATTTCTAGCTAACTAAAGCTTTATGTGGTTTAAAAATGGCCTTGTTTGGATATTTCTAGAAGTTGGCAGCATATCGAATTATGTGATGTTGGTAATGTGAACTAGAAGATATTTATTACAAATAAATTAAGCACTTGCAACTTGTGACTTGCAACATTGTTTGAAGAGACTGGTCACCCCAAAGTTTCTGCTTGTACTCTTCTAACTTTGCAGATATTGAAGTAAAATGCTTGTCTTTTTTTCTTCTTTGTTGATTACATTGATTATAGTTTAGAGCCAGATAGATTCTTTTTCTTAACTAAGTGGGCAACAGTCCATTCTATAAAGCAATAGAGAATTTCACAAATAGGAGGATAAGCTGAACTATGTGGATGTATTCCTGTATGGGTTTGGTGATACTGTGCCGTGCTATTCTTTAGCAGATCACACCTTTTCTTGCTTTTAATTGGCAACTGCCATGTCCCTGGCACTTCCTTTTTTTACAGGAAATAGTAGTAATCCACTTAGACTGATCCAATTAATAAACTTCTGCTGTTGAATCAGGATTTCACTCATTGTTCTCATTATGTGGATCAAGTTGATTAAAGAATATGCCACTACCCAGCTGTTTGCTACTAGCAGACACCTTGCAGTGAAACCAATGGATGAGATTGTGAGGGAGGTTGTGAACTTATAGGCAAAAAATCAGCTACATTAACTTCCTTCAGTGTGAAGAGGTCATCTGTGGAAACTGGAGGGGTGGAGAATAGCACTTTAGCCTAGCACATTAAGAGCATGTCACTGCTATTTTTTATCTGATTATTGGGACAGAACTGCTCCTTCCTAAAACTTTTTTTTTTTTTTTTGCCTCTTTGTTTTACTTTGGTGAGAAGATTTAGCTTCCTGTTGTGTTTTTTTTTTACCTGAAGGTAAGAAATTTGCAATCATATGTAAATTTTGTATGGCCTGCTAGGCTTGCAAATTTATTTGCTGCTTTTCCTATTTAGTATAATTTCCATGCCTTTACGGATAACATCTTGAGTTTACTAGAAATTCAGAATTGTGGCTGCTCTAAACACAGTTTTGCATATGACTTGTTCTTTATCAGCTATGCCTTACACATTGCATATTAAATATTTACTGCTGTTGATGGCTGAGGCTGTTTAAGAATGAGATATGTTAAGTTGCATAGTCTCAGTTTTAAATCTTCATAAGGTGTCATTGTGATAACTGCAACTTTAAACACAAGAAAGTACCTTGTTTACTGGGCTTCCATGAAGTATACCCTGATCAGGATTTGGAGACCTCTTGCATTTCTTTCATGAGGAAGATCCAAAATAGCATGGTTATACTCCAGCAAATGGATTTCTGAGTGGCTAGAAGGCACAAACAGCTGCCATGAAATTGCTTCTGAAAATTTAAAGGAATAAAGCACTTCAGCAAAACTGTGCCTGTCTGTCTTACATTAGTTTGTTATGTCTGTGTATCTGTTGCTAGAAACATTGGCTTTCAGATGAATGGCAACTTACTCATGGAAAATTAGTCAGAATATAATATTTAGGTTTACCATCAAAACATTGTAAGGAATATCACAGATTCAAGTGACGAAGTTATTTGTATCTGCAAATACCTAGAGTTATAACTATCAATATATGGATGAGACATGTAGAGATACACTCTAAATTAGGTCCTTTTAGTTAAAAAAAGATCCTGGAATTTTTGCAAGTAACTACCTGAAAATGTCAATTCAGTGATTAACAACAGTTGAAAAATGCTAGCATGTGTGAAATTATTAAACAGTGAGTGGGCAAATATTGCTATAGTGTATAGTTTCAATTCACTGATCCCTGAAATACATGTTTAATGGATTTTTAAAAGTCGTGCAGAAACAATACAATCTTCCCTTTTACAGAATAATTCCTACTTTAAGTAGTGCAGGACCCAGCCTGAATTATAGAATCAAAATGTGATAGTCACATGTCCGGACATTAGTAAAAAGAAACATGTTAATAAGGATTGATTAGTCACTATGGATTATACAGGAACAACTGAACACACAATAAAGTTATCGGAAATGAGGTTTGAAAGACAAAAGAGAGTGACATTTTCAAAGAAAGCATAATCAGTATTTTGAAACTTATTCTTAGGAGATGTAGTATCCATTAGTATTATAAATGGGTTCTGAGGCAATTAGTGAAAGATAAGGGTATTTCTGACTATCAGTCACTGTGGCTGATCTGAATGGAACCTCTGGCTCAAGCTTTAAGCTACCTGATTTCCAGAAAGAGCTGTTTCATGAGAGAAGCTTTTTAGTTCCAGACATAATCATTCAAAGACCAATATTTGCAGACTTCAGCTATTCTACTACATATAGAGAGCATATGATATTAATTTCATTAAGATGGTCATAAAAATTCCATGGCCAGGTTAAGCACATAAATACGTTTTCAGTAATTTTTCAATAACTCTCATTATTGGAATGTTCCCAAACAGTGCAAATGTCATGGGTAGTACTGATATCCAATGTTTAAACTAGAACCTAAACTTTATCATTAAAAATTTATTTACACTGACCAAGATCATTAAACTAGAAGTCAAAACATTAGTAGAAACTCTGAAATATTCCTTCTACCACAGAGCTTTGCACAAAGCAGAGGCTTTTTCTGACAGGTGAGTAGTATTCAGACTGTACAGGGCCTGTGAAAGGTTACACTGCTTGTTTGCTTTGTATCTATTGTGGCTCCTGTCCTGCTGCTCACTGCACAGCAAGGAAATTTCTCCATGGAATCAACATATGGTCTCATAGTAAAGGTGGGGACCACTTTTGATTAGGGGTGATTGTATTTTTTCTTCAACTGCTGCCCGAATTTGTCATCATGGTTTGTGTTAATTGTGATGACAAGCACAGGGAAAAGGAAGTCAAAAGGTGAAACTCCAGAAGACAGTAAACCAGGAAATGTTAAAGAGAGATGATTGAGAAAAGCAGAAGGAACTAGCTAGTAGGAATTAATGTGATGAGAAATATAAGCAGAACATTTATGTAGGACTTCCACTAGAAGGACAGTGAGCTTTTAATTAAGATGTGGCTGACAGGCAGAAATTCAAGAAGTACAGATGACAGATCAAACCAAGAGGAAGATGATTGTCTTTCCCTTGCAGTAATAAAATTTAGAAGCAATGAAATTGCAATAACAGTTTCTGATTATCTGAGTTAAAGGGACTTTGAGCAACTCTTTTTGACATACTGAATTGATTATGCTTCTAATTTAGGGACTGTGGCATGTTTTAGCATAACTTTGCTCAGATAATGGCTTGGAATCTGTCTCTTCCAGCTTTACACAGTGAAGTACCAGAGACTGAAAAGTGCAGTCTTTGTACAATTTTATCTGGGAATGCTTTCAGTATTTCTCCCCAAACACTGCAATGCCACCAGCATGACTTATTTTCCTAGTTACTCAAGTAATAATTCCATTATTTCACTGTGTGATTGTTCTCAAAATAAACATGACTTGGCAAAAGTTTCCATTGTGTCTTCATTTTGAAATCTGTAGGCACTAAAGCTGGCTAACCTATTAGAGAAAGGACATAGTAAAAGAGAAAAATAGTGGTCTAGTCCTCTTATGACTACTTGAATGACTATTAGAAGCAAATTCATTTAGAAAAAGTGTCCTTGTATGCAACTAAAAATATGAGTCCATAGGTCATATTTCTGTCAGTTTCATAAGGGAAATAAATACTGTACTACTTTACCAGGAAAACAATCTTTCAGTTTAAAGTCTAATTCTTAACAAATAGTATTGAACTGAGCATCATGCTATCATTTTATTGATAAGGCAGTGTCTCATTTAGTTCTCCTAACATTATAATTTAAGAAGAAAAGCTTCAGGGAAAAGTACTTCTGCTGATGTTGTGATGTAAATTCTGCTGATTTTCAGATTTTTAAATATTTAAGTTCAGGCCCAGAGACATTACCTGGAAAAAGGAATTATGCATCTCTATACTGTATTGATGCCAGTTTGAAGGGATTATCTTATTTCTCAGAATCTTGTCATCCACTTTAAACTGATATTTGAGAGCATGTCCTTCAGCTGGAGAAGTTTCACCAGAGAATCTGAATCAGCTGTGTGACGAGCTCAGCAGTGGGTGGAATTGCAGCTGTCCAATGATGTGCCCACAGAGCCTTTAATATGGGTGACTACGCTGTGCCAGTCTTGACAGGAGAGTGAGTCAGGTGGACAAAATGTGTCCAACCTGTTCCTTCATTGTGAACTGGAGTGCAAGGGGAAGAAAAATAATTTCTTAAGAAAGATATTCTCAAAAGCAACTTCACTGACAAGAAGCAAGGGCAAGGTAATTTTAAAGGATAACAATGTTCTTTGGTCAGTAAATGATAAAATCAGTCTCTTGGTATCCAGGATGCTTTGAACTATTCAGTAAAATATTCTTATTTTGGCCGTGCTGGTGTCTGTAAACATGGGCAGCTGCAGGACAGAAAGGGTGGGTGATCTGTCTCTCCCTGTAGCCACACCCTTATGCAGCAGTGGCTTGAACAGAAGACAGAAAATCTGAGCTATTCCTAGAATCACTGTCTGTTTCTGAGATGAATATTAAAGATATTTTTTTATCATATTGCAGCAGGTATCAGAATAAATAAATTTTTCCCTTTTAAACACGGATTGGAAAAGACCCCACTGATTACATGGCAATATCATCATCATTGCTTTTTTAAACCCCCTTTAATTCTCCTATGCTTCTACATTGTGCAAGAGCAAGTAAATGTGGTAATCTGCTGCAACACTTATTCTATATTTTTAGTATAAAAATTTTCCTACCAATTGCAAATACTGAACATTCAGAGAAAGTGTCATCAGCTGTGCTGAGCTGTCAAATGGTATAATATGAATGATCCAAAACAAGAGCATGGGGGTTTTTCTGTTTTCTTTTTTTTGCATTTTTGTACATTTCCTGTTTTTATTTATCTTCCTATGGAAAAAGATCTGAGCAAAAATATGGATGTTTATGTAGACTTGTACAGAAGCATAAATATACATATATAAAGAAGATGAGCTTATTTTGCTACATTAAAATTCTCAGCAGTGAAAATCTGCATAGCAGCATTACAAATTCAGAACTGTCCTGAGCAGAGATTTCTAATGCAATTTTCTCAAAAATAAAAGTAAAATCAAAGATGTCTTATGGCAAACAACCACTGCAGATTTACATCCCTGGTTGCCTTATCACATCGAGGAAGAAAAATTCTTTTGGGCTTTTCTAGTAAGATAGAAAACCAATCTAAGGAAGTTATGCTTGGACTGTTCAGTACTAGGAAAAGGAAAACTTTCCAAAGCAATCAGTTTGGGCACTGTCCAAAGCAATGTATGTAGAAATGCATTTTTAAAATGCTTCTGCAGAAGAGTTTTATATTTCCACCAGAAGACTTCTTTAATCTGGAATACTTTCTCCTCTTTAGCAATGTGATCAATAAGGAAGTCAAACAGAGAAAGGAGTGTGGATGGTTTTGCTTTTCAGTCAGAGTGAATTGAGGTATCACTGCCTTGTAATGGGTGTGTGTCATCTGCAAAATTTTGGGAAAGAAATACAAACATGCTATGAAACTTCAGTTTGAACACGATTATAAGGGTTTGGGCTGGGGATATTTTGCCTTTGATATCATGGGGAGGTGTGTGTATATGAATAAAACCTCTTCTAGTCTATAAATAAATCTCCAATTTAAATTATTTATGTGTCATTTTCGTATTTTATTTTTTCATAACAGAGTATCTCCTTACAGTAAAGAATCAAAATAAAGGAAGAAGTAGGGAGGAAACTCATGTGCTACAAAGGTTTGCTAAAACTACTAAAATGCCTAAATTTCAATGGAAATATATAGAGTTGTTTTCATTCGATGTACAAAAAAAAATCATTTACTGAGATACAAAGATTTTTGTGCTTAACTTATTCCAAAATACTGCTGCAGCTTGGAAAGTGTCATGGTGATAGGAGAAAAAAATGTTACTGTAGCACAGAAGATTCAAATATTATTCTTACATCAAAGCATAACAGAGGCTGTAGATGAGTACAATGTTTCCATATTATTATAGTTATATAAATAATGTGTATTTATTATTTTAGGTACGTAGGACTCCCACCACTGGCTGGTAATTCTAATTTTTGGATGGTTTTCCTGAAGGAAAACTGGTTCACAGCAGTGCAAAAGGGTCAAGTGTCAGAACACACAGGAATAGGTCTGGCAGTGTGAAAGCTGACAATGATGTACTTTAGGTAAATCTTGACAAGACTTAGTGGGGGAAGAAAAGGCTGTTGCTCTGGAGGGCTGTTCATTGCCATTGGCCTTGGAGTCTGGGAGATCCACACTGTTGGTCTGGTAAGGTGTTTATCCATATTGCCTGGACAGAACTGAGAGTGCATCTTAAGATTTTGACTGATTTTCCTTCTAGGAAGCACGGGGTGGGGAAGGAAAGAAAAGGAAAAAAAACCCACCTTCCTAATTTTTTTAGACAGAACATATTCAAAACCAATATAAAATTATTGTTATTGTTGCTATTGGCTAACTAAGAAACTGAAACAAATGAAAGCTAACACATGAAAGAGAACACTTTTTACATTTTTTATTTAGAAAAGAGGGGCACCTGCAAAAGAAAAGGCATTCCCAGGTAAAAGATGAACTAAAACTCAAAATGCCTTCAGAAGAAGGATGTCTAGCCATTAAGCTTTCATGTGCCCTTTCTCACCCAAAAAACATCTCAAGAAATGTATACGTTAAGCTGTTGGCTGTTGCTTCTAAACTTTTTCAAGTCATAGACTCCCAGATGTGTTCCTCTGCAAGATTTTCCAGTTCAATAGGTTTCAAATTGTTTAGTTCCATATAAAACATGAATTTTAAATATGTGTAAATTAAAAGTCTCTTACAGTGAAAAACATTTACTTCAACAGATTCTCATGAATGGAACATGAGCAATTATCAGAACAACAGCGTTCTTGCTGAGAGTCTGCTTTAAGCATCTGTATTTCTGGTTTTTCACCTCCATTCATCTTCACCCGTATTTCAGTTATATCATGAGCTGATCTTTTGGTTTTCTTGGTTTCGTTCCTAGGCATGGAGTTTGGATTAAGATCATTTAAGAAGATGTAGGAATTTAGGAGGACAAAAAAATGCGCTGGAGAAGTGTGTGGGGTTTGTTTAACCTAGGTGCAAATAGAGCTTTAAAAACACAGTGTTGTTTGTTGAGCTTCTAACTAATTGTTTGATAGGAAAGCATTGCAAAATCATCTGTTGAGGAAACAGCATTTTAAAGATGAAAGCTCATATTGCAAGTCTTAACAAAGAGGAAAATATGTGAAATAAACCTTCTTATATCATTCAGGAGAAAGGAGACATTTCCTGGGGAAATTTAAAGTGTAGGAAGCTCAGAGGCCAAGGTGGTTTAGGATGTAATCTTTGAGAAGTGACTTTCTTCTCCTCTCATGGTTTAAATTAATTAATGGAAGGGATATAAAATGAACAGGCAAAAAATGAAGATATGCTTTTTGTTCACATTTTAGTCTTATTTGAGATCTGATATAATAATTTTAATTTTACCACCCACCACCCCTCTAAAGTAAACAGTTACAGCTCCTCTGAGGTAAATAGAACTCTAATATTTTGTATTAATGCAAATCTACCTTACCTGTGGGCTAGAAAGATAGAAGTGACACAGAAAGCCAAGTAGCCAGGTACTTTATTGATTTTATGCAATTTTGTACTTTGAAAGTGTTTATTTTGAAGGGATGAATGATTCCAAAATATTTTGTACAGGTTATTTATTAAGGTGGAATGTCGGGGAGGACTACTTAAACCCAACACAAAGAAGAAATTCCTGGCCCATCACATTCTTTTCTAACACGACATTTAACAATGTTTGGTAGCTGTGCTTAAATTGCCAAAGTTATTTATATGGCTAGATGTTATTGTTGCCTTTGGCTTCAAATTTAAAAATTAATTCACAGACATGATTACTGCATCTTGCTTTGAACAGACTCTGATGTCTTCCAGCTGCACAAGCTTTAGCATCCTACCCTAGCACCTGTCACAGTGCATCAGTCTCTGAACTGCACTTTATTTAGACATTTATTTCAGAAATGGATTCCATGAATTTTTGTTTGTGGCTGTTTGAATTCAGCTCACTGTCTGGGATTCTGTTACATCTTGTGCTCAAGCAAATTAACATCTGAACAATATTTGTTTGTTGATCTACAGAGTTATTCATTACAAGCTATGAATCACAGTTACTCTGGGAAGGCTCCATACTGTTAAAGTGTGCCTTGGAGTAAGTAGAACTGCTGAGATAATTGTAATTTGAAACTCCAAACTTCAAGGTTACTTCAGTTCAAAACCAGGGGGCTGAGGTTTGGAGGCATTTATTTGAAACCATGAATTATTAGAAATGCTCTTATGCTTTTGCAATTGAATTTATTAAAAAAGGGTTTCATATAATCAGGAAGGTAACTGGGAAATAATGATGTCTCCATTATGCTAGGTAAGTAATCAACCAATAGTCTTTTTCTCTCAGACCATTATATGTGTCTGTCTCACAACATGTTTGCACATGTTTTACAAATACTGTTCAGGGTGTACCTTGGATCACCAGAAAATTGAAATTAAAAAAAAAAAATACAGAGTTCCTAAGATGGAAGATGGTATAACTATTTCTAGATGAGATTTTTTCATTTCTAAAAAATTCCTTTTCCTGGTTTTAATATGTTTACATCATAAATACAATAGAATTTTCTTAATTGGATTTGAGAGTTTTAGAAAACTCCCTTTCTAATAGATGGAACTTCTTAGATTTTAGTCTTCTATTAAAATGTATTCTGATAAAATTGGCAGATGCTAGATGAAGTTATATTAAGAAATTCATTAATTGGAGTTACAAATATCTTTCTAATTTTTTTCCCAGATCTCCAAAATAATTTCTAATGAAAAAAATAGGGCAGCTGCCAGCCCATAATAAAGGAAAAAAAATTCCTCACAAAACTAATATGGAAAATAATTCAAGCCTGGGTTTTTTATTGTAAATTTAAAGTCTGATTCCTATCTGTTTAAATTCCACATTGTATCACAGAAAATGATTTGCAGACAAGGTTATTTATGGTGCTGCATTAGGATGTACAAAGAACAACGTGATGGGCTCTAACCTCTTCCATCTCTGGAGCAGGGCTTGTAAAGGGGCCCTGTGTTCATCTATCAGGAGGCAGCAATGGAGAAAACTTTCTCAGTAGGTTATTTAAGCCTTTCTGGAGAACTTTCTTCTAACTGACTTGTTAATTTCTACAGGCAAAACCTATGCCTGTAAATGTTGTTTCACTGGGTGAATATTCTAGGTACTAAAAGTTGTTCTTTCTAAGTAGCTACAAATTTTATGTGCAGGAAGCGATAGTGAATCCTCTCAAAATAATTCTTCTTTTATCCTCTTTGATGTATCCTTCCCCAAAGAATCTCATACTGAAATGATGGGGAATTGAGCCCAATTTGGCATAGTAGCTAATTCCTAAGTTGCTGTCTTTGGGGATCTCTTCTTCCCCTACGTAGCCACGTGGTACTTTTTCAGGAGACTAAATAGACCCATCCTACCCTTACAAACATGGAAAAAAAGAGAGATTTCCCACTATTGTTATAAATATGTTGTAGTTAGGAAGTATGTATGATTTAGTTTCAAATGCTGCTTTTAGAATTAGCAGTTCAATGAATTGTTTGTGCAACTTACTAGACTAAAGAACACAGTACTTAATTTCACTCTGTGAGACAGAAAAATACTTTATTTAATCATTACACCAGAAAGTGTCGCCCGCTGGGTAGGTAAACTTGCAAGAGATATTAAAGACTTTACTGCAGTTCTGTGAAAATATAATGCTTGAGTCTACAGGTAGAGATTGTAGATTTTTCAGTGAAAGCTTTGTATAAATTCTGTATGTCAATTATGAGTCTATTCATTGACAGATTATTAATTTATTTCTATAAGTTAATGCACTATGAATAAGCAGAACAGGTCAAGAAACTATCCAGAAGAGATAATGAACAGAGATCTTTAATGGGGACATAAAGTGCTAAGCAAGCTGAATAAATCTAAATGTAACAGAGGGCTGACAAGAAGGTCCTGAACAAAAAAAAAATTAACTTGAATTTTTCTGTCCAATGTTCTTCAAATATCAGTCTATTGATCTTGAAAACTAAGGCCTTCTCAGAGAGAAGGAGGACTGTGGCCACCTATCTTTGTACCAGCAGATTATTTTATTTGTGATAATCTCTTCAGTTGTTAAAAATGGGAATTAACAAAAGCATCAAATCTGGAAATAGTTAATAACATTAGCAGACTACTGCTGCATTTTGCCAGGTGTAGGAAAATCTTCATTTTAATGGATTTTGTTTTTCTTCTCAAATTTAAATAAAAAGTTTTGGCGACTTGACCAACCGTGTTTCTAGTTTCTTTCTTGACATAAATCCTACATTCTTCTCAACCCGTTCTCCTGGCTTTTCTCTTGTAAACTAAATTCCTTATGCAATTTTCTTATGTTACTATGTCTTTTTAACCCTCTAGATCCAACCTAGATTACCCTGAATGCTCCTCTGCTGCAGTCACCAGGAAACTGAGAGTATGAAGTTGTCATGAATGGAGAATGGATTTGCTCAGTTTGGGCAAAATGCAGTAGAACAGTGCACATGTGCAGAAATGTTTGACAACAAGGATAAAATGAGGAAATTGATGCACTTTGCTCATAGGTTTGATCTACTTAAATATTTTAGAGGTTTTCAAAATGAGAGAAATAAGTTAGAGTGCATGGGAAATCATATGCAGAGTTCTGGATGCAAGTGTGAGAAGACCCAGGTTAGTGCTGGCCAGCCCTTGTACCACCCAGTCCTACCAGACAGTCCCCATGAGTGAGATCTGGGGCCTCCAAAGCCTTTTGTGTTCACTCTCTGCAGCAATCCCTGCAAGGGAATAAAAAAAGTAGAAAAATGCAAAAGAAATATATCAGAAGCCTGTCTTTGCAGGTCTCACATTATTTAATTAGGACAAGATTACTTCTGTGGATGGGGACAGAAAGAGACACTGGCCTGGAATGGACAGCTGTGAACACTTCTCAGAGAATTCCATGGAGAAAAGGTCAAGCCTCAGTGGACCCTGTGTTTCCTGGTGGTCGGATTCAATGTTTCTCTGTGGTTACCACAGTGACATCATTGTTTTGTTGTGGTTTACTAGGGAAAGAAGTGACTTTTTTTTATCCCAATTATTCACCTTGTATTAGTTTCTGTGTTTTCATCTCTTCCCTTTGTTTGTTTAAAATTAAATTGAAGAAATAAGTATTTCATGAACATTTTAATTTAATTGTGCAAAAGGAATACAGAAAGCAAGAACACAAAAAACATATATCAAACAACAACTTTGGATTACTTTTCCAGAATATGAGGGAAATTCAAAACTCAGAATTATAATGGACTCCTTTTCAGATTTTTATAATGCAAAATAGAGGCTTGTCCTCTTTCTGTTAGTAATATATCTTGCAGATGAAATTCTATTCTACCACTGCACCTTTCCCACTGCACCTTTCCCATCTCTCTTTTTTAATAATTTTTGAGGCCTTTATTTTCTATTATATCAGCTCTGAATTCTTAGCCTTGCAGGTCCAGAACTTCATAAAGCTCCAAGTACCTCCACCCTTTCTTACCTGGAAGGGCAAGGCAGTGTGCCAACAGTATGCTGGTTGTCCACTCAGGCAAGAGGAGCTCAAATAAGTCATATTTTAAGTCTCACTGATTGGATTTACATTTGGCTTTATATAGTTATGTATTTATAACCAAAAAACCAATCTGATTTCGAGTTGCAGTCATGCGGAAACAAAGGATACCACATCTCTTATGCTTTTTGCAGTTAATGTTGCTGAGTGTAACAGATAAAAAAATCTGATATGAAAAGGAAGAACACTTCTGAATGATATCTTTGTATTTATTTAGCAAAAGTCTCTGAAACTAGTGGTTTCAGCAGAGGTGCTTGTCCAAGTCACTGCAACCTGTATTGGTTTAATACTTCTCATTTACTGACAGCTAAGTTAATACAGCAGCATTAGACTACTGTGGGGCTCAAAATGTTGTGGTGCTTGTTCAATTGAATTACACCAGCAGAAGTCCTTAAAATTGAGAAGCTGTACTAGGAAAACTGTGTTTTTCTCAGCAGAGCTCACATAACTCATTTAGCACATTGGTACAGTGTGATCTCTTTAATACACCCTCATTTATACCAGGAGTGTTTTGCTTCTTCCATACCTGACTATGCTGGCATGGTGAAGCACAACTGAATTGAAAACATTTAAGAATACAAATGCATACTATTTCTCAACCTTAAAAACACCTGTGCAGGCAGAACAATATGTTCCATCAAGAGCAAGTTAAGCAAGAGGCATATTTCCCCACATATTTTTTTTATTTCTATTTGCTATCATCAGCTTAGCTTACAATTTTTTTATTTGTGATAGCTCCCTTCCAATGTTGTTATCATTGGGCTTGTTGATAATTTATATTTTTAAAGACAAATTTGTTTCCTTAAAGGAGATGCCTGTGAAAGAGATTTTATCAACAGAAGGATTAGCTTCTTTTTCTTCATCCTTTGAAAGAAAGTTGGCTTTGAAAAGTCTTATCACTGTACTAAAGATAATGTTGCAGACTGTTAAATCGCAATTAGATTCATCAAAGAAAGTTAATTAATCTTCAAATGTGTTTTAATCACACATCCTATGCATTTCAGCATAGCTCAAGCATTAACTACATGAGACGTTACTTTTCAGTAAAAGGTGAAATGAACAATGCATAACATTTGAGAAGTAGGAATTTTAATCAACAATACATTAAAAGTATATAATTTGAGATCCACAAGGCTGAACCTGCAGATGACTGGGTTTATTTCAGATCATTGTTGCTGAACATTATTATTACCTGACATCTGCTCTGCATCAGCTGTAATGAGCTCCTGGTTGCAGTTCACTCCCAGCTGACAAGGCTCTGCAGAGTAATTACCACCGAGTGCCACAAGTGCCCAATTTACCTGGGCAGTGGGGCCACAGGCCAAAGATCAAACTAATAGCAGAGGGACAAGATGCACTGGCAGTATCATGTCTGCTGCCTTTCCCTGGGATGCATTTTCTCTTTCAGAGCTAATAACTTGGAAATTTTTTTGAAAATTTGCACAGAAACCTTTTCAAGGAACTTTGAAAACTCTCAAGTTAGAGATCTCTATTCAATTCCCTTTAGCAAAGTACATTCAATTTGATCTCCATTACCAATAGATCCATTAACTAAATTCATTTGCTCTAAACGGGGACATTTCTACTAATGCTTGCTCTTTTGTTGCTTCTTATGATCTTTTAACTACTTTAAAGAGTTGCTGTCTGTATATTATTTTTAAAAGAAGCAATTTCTGAACTCTGAATTTGAGTAAGACCATGTCTCTGCTTTAACATGTCACTTACGAAGTACTTTCTTTCCTTTCACCATTTTTTTTTCCAGGGTAACAATCTTCTCTGACACTTTTAACTCAGTAACAGGAATTTTAGACTTTGAGGTTTGTGACCTCCTCCTTTATAAAAAGTCAGCTTTCAACTACTCTGCATTTTAGTGAAATAACCTCATAACATTTTCCATAGCAAGAGGCTATGATGTAATTGCTGTTGAATTATGATCACTGCAAGATACTATGAACAAGAAAAGCCGAACAAGCAAAGTGAAGTAATAGCTAAGCATATTTTCTTTATATAAATAGTCTTTTGCAAAATTTTTCTGTGTGCAGGTTTTCGTTCAATAGGCATTGTACTACAAATGTATGATATTGCTGAAAGATATGTTCATTCTGAGGAGACATGTTAAAACGTTCTGAGGAGACATATCACTTATTTAAAGTGTTTATTTCTCAACACAGCTGTTCCTTTAACATATGGAAGAAATTTTTATCTCCATTGTCAGCTGGAAAACAGTTAGTTAGATTCTCATCCACAGGTAGAGACAGTCAGGCTATTAGCTGTAAGTAAGGCACCTGACAGACACAAGGTTTCTCCTCACCTGTGCCCAGCCAAGACATTGTTTGTAGACTAATGCTGTACTTAGGAAGGTTGGTTTTTTTTTCACAAATACCCTTTCAAAGAGGTTGTTTAGTTTCAGCTCTTGGAGGTTTCACAAGCCATTTGATGATTATTTATGATGATGATTTATGGTTATTTAGAGTATTGTATTAATGATTTGCATTATAGTATACTGTTGCTTTTGCTTAGTTGGAAAACTGAGGTATTTCAGTTGTAATATCATGCCTAAAATTAAGCTAGAAACCTCCTATATTTTACATCCATAGTGCAAAGAACATGAAAACTGTTTGGTGTGCACCTACAATAAATAAAAAAAGTACTGAATGCCATTATTGGCTTTCTACTGTTCCTTCAAGAGGAAATCAGATATTTCAGGGTGCAAGCTGAGTATGCTTTTAGTATGAAAGCTACTGAAGTTGGAAAATGAAGTGCTATCAGATGGTGTGACATTTCCTTAAAAATAGAGAGAAACAAAACAAACAAAAACTTCCGTACACTTCAGTAAAAGAGAATTGATCTGATAATCATTATCTCTTCTCTGTGAGGACCAGTGACAGGACCTGAGGCAGTGGCCTGAAGCTGTGTGAGGCGAGGTTTAGGGTGGATATCAGGAAAAGGTTCTTCATGCAGAGGGTGGCTGGGCACTGGAACAGCTCCTCAGGGAAGTGGTAACAGCACCAAGCCTGACAGAGTTCCAGAAGTGTTTGGACAATGCTCTCAGCACGTGGTCTGGTTTTTGGGGATGTCCTGTTCAGGACCAAGAGTTGGACTTAGTGATCCTTGTGTAGGTCTTTTACAACTCAGTATATTCTATGATTCTGTGATATCTTCACTATTTGCAGAAGTGCTGGACTAGTCCAGCTCACCCCATAGTATGAAATCTAAAATGTGGGCTGAGAGTAAACTTTGGCTCCTGTTGGGTGAGAGTTTTCCAGAATATGCTTTCTAAGACTGCTTTAAAGAGAGTTTGATATGTACTATTTAATGAAAGGAAAACAGTGAGTGTCTTAGACTGAGATTCCTAGGACATGTTATGCCTAAATAAGTAAGGGAGGAGAAGGCATCAAAATTACAGGAAATCCTTCTGCAAGGGTTTTTTATTGCTTTTTAATCTGATGAAAAATGTAAAATAAACTGTGCTAGTCTTTGATTCCCAAATTCTGTGAATGTCAACAAAAAATTATGCAGCATTATTGATTTCAAGACCTTGGTTGTAGAGGAAAAAATATTTTTTGCAAACACAACAATAACATGTATATCTCCTGAAGGGAGCCTGGTAATACCTAAAAAATAACATGATGCTTGGGTTTTTTATGGGACTATATAATTTTACTCTTTGCAAGTGAATTTTCATTTTTGGTAGATAAATAGCCACCAGTCAGGTTCACAAAGGAAAGAAATCACAAATTTTATTTTCATTTCTTTGATATTGGGGCTGGCTCAAGTCTGCTCTGATCCCATTCCAGTTACTTCAATCAATGCCAAGCTTCAGAATGGCTGCTCTAATACTGAGCCACAATTCAGTGATACAGTCACATCAGAGGGTCTCCACAAGCCAGAAGTGAAAGACCAAGGCATAACACTGAGTGTGCTGATTGCCAACTTCCTTAGTAGTCTTCTAAACTGTGGAAAAACTCAGCAAACAGAATAAAAAATCTTGTGTTTTCCACCTGCCAATATCTAAAGAATTAATTTTGGGAGAAAAAAAGAAGTGTTCTGTAATCTGAAATACATGATGTGGAGAAATGCTTTCAGTCTACAGACTTCTTCAAAGAAAAATGTGAGAGGCAACTGCTTGACAGTAGACTTGAATTTGCTGTAAATTACTTACAACTTCATTACTTAGGATTCCACAAATCAAAAGCTGTTGAATGCTTCCATGTAAAGATTTTGTGATGCGGGGAAGGGGCAATCTATAGAAAATGTTTCAGTCCTCAATTAAAGCAATATTGCTTTGCAGCATGTGACATGGGCATAGATATGCAAACAAATGTACATAGATGTACACTGTTTTGTACATCTATGACAGACCAGCTTGAAAAAAAAGTAGTCTAAAAGTTTGACAGTATTGCAAATATTCATTTCTTAAGAAATAAGTCAAGAAAAAAGGAATAAAGCAATGAGAAATAGATTTTTCTTTAGGTTATTTTTTATTTATTCCCTTCCTTCTAAGCATAAACAAACAATTTATTCTCTAGAGCTCTGAAAGGTTAATCACTTGCAGGAAAATAAGGATGTGAAGAACATCTAAGTAATAAGAGCTAAAAATGTCAGACGCCTGGGGATAAAGCATTTCTGTGTTTTTCAAATCACTAGCTATTGTGATTTCTTGAACACAATGAAGGATATTATTTTAACTAAAACCTTACCTTCTGCATAAGGGGAATTTTCAATGGATGCAAAGAAAAAAATCAGTTTGGAAGTGGTGAAAGACTATGACCAGTATTCACCTTTTTGGTGAAGCAGTACAGCAGGCAGGGAGCTGCTCTGCTGTTGGAAAGAACACTCCCGTGCAAGCCCAGCAATAGGCAAGCACCAGCTGAATTCTTTTCAGAGCTGCCAAGCCATGAGACTAGGTTCTGTGGAAGACACTCAGAAAGTTAATGGTAGAGTGTATTCAAAGGGTATTATACCACCCCTTACCTAATCATCTCACCAAGCAAGGAAAAATAATTGGATCATTTCACATAGAAATCTGTTTCCAAAAATATTGGTTTCCTTCACAGAAGGTTTTTCTGGGTCTTTCTCAAGACATTAAAAGGAGTGGCTTTCAAAACTTGCTCAGAAATTCCTGTTTCTGAGGTGGTTTGCAAGTGTATCAGCTAGTGACATTCAAGATGTAATATTTCACCTGTAACTTAGGGGCGAGGAGCAAATGAAGAATTTTTCAAGATTTATATAATTCCTGATGTATAGTCTCTTATTACCCTTTTCAGTGGATTACTGCAGTTGCTTAAGTTTGTCCTGGTGCTGGAGTCAGAAAATGAGTGTCTATTTTGCACATTTTAGATTTAGGGCCCAAGAATGGAACGGTATTTTAAAGCTGAATGATTATCTCAGAAAGCTGATTCTCTAGTTCCTGTAGCAAAAAAAAAAAAAAAAAAAAATATATATATATATATGTATGTATATACACACATAGCGGTTAGTGTTGAGCCTCCTTATTTATAATATGTGTTTTTGGTATTGAAAAGTCTGGAGATTAATATTTATTTTTTTAAATCTTGCTTTTTAACTATTTTTTTCTGCTAATTTGTTTTGTGCTGCTCTCTGTCTTCGTGACTCTTGTGCCCAAAAATGCAGATTTGTAGAAGCTGGTTTGCAGAAATGTTTGACCTCTGCATTCTCCTGCTAACAGTTATCACTTTATAATCTGCAATTAAGTGATAGGAAGAGATTGCCTTAGTGGAAAATACAATTTCAGTGAAAGACCTTCTAAATCATGTTCTGATTATACACTCCAATCTGTTTCATAAGGCATGTTCCTGCTACAGGTTGTAGCCTGCTTTCATTCACTTGATTCCTACAGATAAGTTGATGGTGTTCTGTAATCCAAGGCAGTCCCCAAGCAGGCAGAAGGGGAATGGGGCTTTGGCTGCAGGCTGCTCTGCGCCTGACAGTGAAGGCATTTAAACAGAAAGTTTTTTCATATGGTACACTTTGTGATTGAAACAGATCTATTGCTTAAATGGCCCAACCTTTTTCACAGTTGGGCACAGTTTGGTTAATTTTTGTGAAGGATTGTATCTCACAGGGCACTATGTTCTGTGGATGCACTAAATGATCTGTCCTACATTTTAGATGTATCAGAGCCCGAGTTAATTAGAATACATACATCCTGTGTAATGTGACAGAAGCACTGAGGCCAATCCTGGCTCCCAAGGAAATTATCTACACTAACCAAAAGTTATTTTCTCTCTGCACTGTGTAGCTGTTTCTTTAATAAACTTGTTAAAACCATTTTAAGCTTTGATGTTCTGCAGCTCTTTGGCTGGTGTTATTCATCCTCCTAAGGCATGTGTTCTGCTTTCAGAGCAGATATGGGCACTGCTCAGTAATTTATTCCTGTTAAAAATTAAAATGCATTTATAATGTTTCATATTGGCCAAGCTGGAGATGATAGTCTTCTTTTCTAATCCGCATGGCAGAAAATGCATAAACCCTAAAAGAGTCAATATTTCTTTATTTACCTGATCTAGCACCTGTGAGATGATGGCTTGCTCATTATATTCTTAAATATATGTATGTATGTGTTCTTTTTGTACCTTTCTTATCTAGAATAGTTTCTTCTCTTCTTACCATCAGTTTTAATGACATCTTGCTATGAATATCCTTGTACCGATTCTGCCTGTGAAAGTTTATCAGACGACTTAATTTCTGTACAGGTAAGAAACTAATCATGGCGGTGATTCCTTTCATTCTCCTATGGGCACGTACAATGGATTCTAGGGAACTGACTTCAAACAAGTTGGTCAAGAAATTTGGGACAAGGGTTCTACAATGAAGAGCAAGGGATTTTTGAAGTAGTACAAATACAGTCTCTAGGATTTTTTCAATGAAAAGTGCCTGTTTAAATCTCATTGAAAAAACCAAGTCCTTGAATTTTAAGACCATCTTATGAAGAATATCCAAGTAGCTTTCATTTTAAACCAGCAAATGCAACTTCTTGCTTTGGATATATGCATAACATTTCTAAATTTTATTGTGAGGATAATGTAACAAATCTCCACATACACATACAAATTAATTATTCATTTCTTTGGACCAAAAGACACAATCTTTTTGGTGCAAGAATTCAAATGTGCTGCAGAGGTTTATGATGGATAAAATAACTTTGATTCAGTTTGTCAAAGATGCATAGGGTATCCACATTTTTAGAGCACTTTTGAGTATGGTTTGTGGGATACACTTCACAACAGACTCCATTTCTCTTTCAAGCACTGTTGGTAATAAAGCAGCTTTGTAGGTTTGGACTGGCATTTTCCCCTGCCCTCTTGTCACATACAATAATGTCATATTAGCACATCCAGAGAAGTAACAAGTACATCTTGACCATAATTAGTTTTCTCACCGCTGCCATTTCTAACAGATAGTGAGTTCCACTCCTTTTTCCCATCGTGGTTAGAAAATTTCTCCTTATACCTATCCCAGTCTTGCACGTGACCACCATATGTTCATTTATGCTCAAGGCAATGTTTTATAGCTCTTTTCCTTCATTAGTGTTTAATCCAGCAGCTATATCTAGAGGGATTAGGTTTACTTCTGTTGGCCTTCACCTTTTCCATGCTGAATTATTCCACTTTCTTTTCTGTCCTATCGTAAGAACAAACTGTGGATCGCTTCTGACAGGTGTCGTAGCAGCCCTTCCCAGTTTGCACTGACATTGCTTTAAAAACTATTGCACAGAAAGACGGATGGAGTTTCTGGTTAATATTTTATTTTTGTGTTCATGATGAAAGTGAATTTTTGGTGAGGTATGTGTGCTGAGAAGGGGACTGCAAAGGAGGAGAAATCCTGGAGTAGACTCATTACTCTGAACAAGGGGTCAGACCTGAGAGGTTGAGGAGGGGACAGAGCATCTCTCTAGAAGTTCAATAAGGAAAAAGCAGATACTGTTTCAAGGCACTTCACTTTTGTAAGGCTCTAACTCAACAAGGACAGTGGAGCTAAACTGTTGTCCTGGGTTGACT
>VZTZ01018985.1:560551-594680 GCA_013400955.1 Drymodes brunneopygia | reverse complement strand
TGTGGCAGGGGAGGGCGAGTGAGCAACTTTCATGGGAGCTGGGCATTTGGCCAGTCTCAAACCACAACAGTGCTATATGGGAATGTTGCATATTTGTTCCTTTTCAAGCCCCCTTTGTTTCTGGTATTCTTCAAAGAAATTCTTTGTGAGGATAAATTACAATATATTATTGAAATACTTCCTGTTTTATGAAAGTGGCAGTAAATTTGTCTCTCTGCTGTCAGAGCTCCCATTAGGGTGAGCCTGATCTCATTTTCCCACCTCCTGAGCTGCTGTTTGCACGTTTTCAGTGCAGGTGGTTTCCCTCACCCATTCATCAGTCGTGTCTTGGAGCCCTAATTATCAACAGGGTCTCAATGGATCTGTATCCTTGGATAATCCCTGGATTATCTAATCTATTTTAATTTTAGCTGAAATACTGATGTTCTTTTCCCTCTGGGTGATGACAGTAATGGGAATTGGGTACTGAACAGTCTTTGTCACAGAAGTGTCTGGATTTTTGTTGGTTTGTTTCTGTTTTGTTTTTGTTTTGTTGTTTGGGTTTTGTTAATGAAAAATATTATAGAAACATATTATAGAAATATGAGAATAAATTTCCTAGATTTCTTCTAAATCTTATCCTTCCCTGCCAATGGGAAGACTCAGTTCTGAAGAATCACACCCAGACCATCTTTCCTCATGAGAATGTCTCCCTGCACAACTTCAGACAAATAACTCTGTTTTGGGTCCAGTAAAAAATAACTTCAGCTCCTTCATTTTCCCCTGATCCGTCCTCATCCCACAGATTGATGGACCTGCAAAAGTAAAATATCTTCCCTAAAGAATTAACCAGTAGTTATCTAAGTTACAGAAAACATCTGAAATTATTTCTTTAGATTCCATTATACTTTGAACTGTGATATTTTTGCCTTCAATCACATATCCAGCTTTAAAGAATAGTTATACCTTTCCTCTGAAATATTCTGGGTTTGGAGTTAATATATGTGTACCACAGTCAGTGTATGAGTTCTGGCAGCAACATTTTTACCAAGCAACCTTTTGGAAATGTTGCTTTTGATTCTTCATTGATTTAGAGTATCTTAAAGGTTTTATCCTCATGGGTTCTTTACAGCAATAGAGATTCCAGGAACATATTTATCATTGGTTTGTTCTACCATTTTCTGAATAGTGTGAGTGAGCAGCATACATCAGGTGTTTGAATTAGGCATTTATTCTGTATATGTAACTGCTAAATCAAACCCACAATTCTGCACTGAACCTTCTCATTTCCCTAGTATACCATAGATATTGGTGAAAAAAACTTCTGTTTTTGGATTTGTCTTGCAAAAGTGATGATGGAAGGTACTCTGACAAAAACAGTTCTAAATACCAGCCTGTCTTCCTGTAGTAATAGATAATATTTGAATAAAGACACTGATTTCCAAGTACAAGGTGCTCATTATAAACATTTAAAATAAACATAATAAATTTTTATTTGACAGTGAAATATATAAGTGGACATATTTGATACAGACAGTATAATCAGTTAGTTATTCTACAAAATGTATAAATAGAGAAGCAGGCAAATCATCTCATTTCTTCTTTTATGTGTTTTTAATAGTAAGACTTTCTCAATCAATTCTAAAAAAAGCTCCTAAGCCAGCTGGAAAGTGTAATTGCCAAGGAGTGTGCTTCATCCCATTGTCCAGGTTGTAAACAAGGACATTAAACAGTATTGGCATGGGTATCTGAGTGACACCAGTCACCAATTGCCTTTTCTACCACTGGCAAAAGCTGACCCTTGCAGCCCGAGAGCCCTGCCAGTTTTCCATCCTTGTCATCCATTTATCCTGTCTGTGTCTCACCAGCGTGCCTGCAGGGAGTCTCTGGGGCACTCTGATTTCAGCAGGGCTGTTGAAACTTCACAGCAGCCACTGGACCACAGCATCTGTCAGGCTGGAGGAGTCTGCTTCCTCTCCCCTCTCTGTTCCCTGTCACCCTCAGTCCTATCCCTGCTTCCCCCAGTGATACTTTGGTGGCAGCTTGTTGTTCTAATTGCCTGTCTAAACAGAGAGCACTAGGGAGGTTTGGGATGTTCTCAGGCTTCCTCAAGAAGCTGTGCTCAGATCTGCAGAGGCAAAAGGATCAGACAAGATCATTCTGAGTGGAGATTCAGATCTCTGGGTGAAGTCTGAATACCATCCCCTTAGGCCACTGTGCGGTATAGGCATAAGAAACCCTACGAATAAACATGAAGAATTTAATAACTGTTCGAACAGATATGCTGCAATTAACAGAACAGAGATTTTTCCCCCTACATTTTTCAATTTCCTAAGTAATCTCCTACTTTATTCTGAAGAATCAAATTTGCCTAGAACTGTTATCTTTTCCAAAGAGACTACAAGGATATCTTCAATTATACCAGCATATATTACCACTGCTCCTATTCAAACCAGTTACAGAAGAATATGCGTGCATTTCCAAACTTAGAAGAGTCTTTCTGTTCTTTTTACAAGATCTGCTACTGCACTGATGTTCCTTAAACCATGCGTTCTCTTTTTCCCAAGTTACATGGTTACGAATATTTAAAATACAAGTGCAATACTTTAAACTTTTTAGACCCCACAGTACTGTAAACTCCAGGATGGGTTTTAGTCTGAGCTCTCTACATGCTTCAGCAGTGTGTAGTTTAGCAAGAATCTAATAATGCATAACAATGTTATACAAAATTAATGTAATAAAACCTTGGAGCAAATTGTCCTGCCTATGTACAATTAAGAAGCAGAAGCCTTCAGAATTTTAATGCTGTTGGAAATGAGGGATTTGTAAATGGATTGTTAGCTTTACCTAAAGTTCCCTATGAGCCTCCTGATTTGTAATATGTATGTCTAAAAAAAAACAAACCCACCAGCAACTACACATTTAGCAAAACTATAACAGGAATAATTAATGCTATAAAGGATGATAAAGGCAGTTATTGAACCTGCCATAATTTCTTTCTTAGATGATTAGGGTTTTGTTTTTTTCACTTGGTTAAGGTTACTGAAATGTGGTCAGTGCAGATCTTTAGGTAAAGGCATTCAGTGTTCAGATATTTATCATGGAGAGGCATGCACTCAGCTGAGGGGTATTAATGGTATTTTGAAATAAATTAAAAATACATTCATGGAAAGAGGCAAATGTGCTTTTATATTTGCTTTATCAAACATGCCTTTCTATGCATTCTGAATCAATAGTTACACAGTGACTCAGGCACATCCAGTGCATTTATTTGTCACATGATCATAAGGAATGAAATTGAGAGAATCCTGAAAAAACCCCAGCCCTGTAACTGTACATGTGTAATAATATATTTGAAACAGTGGTCAAGGATGCTCTTTAAATCCCACATTTTCTTCTGAGGATTTTATTTCCTAATAAAATTTGTAAAAAAAAGTGACAATTGGCAAAAAATATCGGTCTATCTAATAACTTTTAATTGTCCTGTGCATCTTCTGAGGTCTGTAACCTGTTTCTCAAAGAAAAGGATGTGTAAGATCCTTTTCAAATTGTCTTGTTTTGAGGATTCAGAGAGAGCAGAATCTACCCCCTTGCCTCACGATGTGTTCACTTACCTGAACAACTTTTGGACATACTAACTTTAAAAATTGGCAATTAGAACCTTTCCTGCCACCTTTGAACAACCTTGACCTTTGCAATTCGTATTAGGAAGCATCATGACTACAGCTGACTGGTATTAATTTTGCTGAGAGATATTTTGCAGAAGAAAAAATGTTAGAAAAAAGCCCAAGTGGGATGTGATGGGATATCCACTTCAGGAAACCTAATGAGAAAACTTAATCACAGTTTATTTCTGTTTCTACTGCAATAACTGGCAGGTTCTCATGTGAAAATCTGATGGCATTGTTCATACTGAGGATACTGGTGAATATCAGTGTGTTAGATATTTTGTGACTGTAAATAATGAATCTCTTAGCAACTAATGAAGCATTTAACAACTGTATGGAGTAAAGGACTGCCACAGTCAAAGCCTGCCATGGAATCTCCATAGCAGAACTTCTTCCAGGAGAAGAGGTCAATAGCGAGCAACTCTGGCAAATGTTAACATGTAATTTTTTCCAATAAGAAATCTTTCTTCTGCTGTATTTTTTTCTTCTTAGAGTGATATATAAGCAAAAGTATGATAGCAAAAGTTACATTGAGTTAATCTACATGAATGTAATTCAGCTAGAAGTAGCAAATAGCACCTTTGTCTCAATTTTAAAATGCAATGCTTATTGTAGAATATTAGGAAATTAATAAAAATGTTACAAATGGTACTTTATACTTTTAGCTGGTATTTCCATTTGGAACGATTTTTGCTTGTGCAAAAAACAACCCCAAACAAACAACCCCTCCCCAAAAGAAAACCCAAACAAAAACCAAAAATCCCAGTACATTACTCCCTCAGGGGCAAAGGACAGTTGGGCTTCCTTCCATTTAATGAGGTTTAGATGACAGGCCTCAGGAAACCTTTGCTCTTCCAGTTGAGTACAGTGCTCAACTGCACTTGGAGCTTTGCAGTGCACAGCAGCTTCACTCGACCAGTGTGGAGTTTGTGTAATTTGGGACAGCGGAAAAGGGATGACAGAAGGGAAAGGACAGAATTTATTTTGCTCTGATTCTCCTCCTCCTCTCCACCACGTGAATGCTGTGTGATAAAAAGATTATTTTGTTCAAGACTCAAGTGGAGGTTATTGCCATGATCGCATAGCACGAAAAGTAATTCCAGCACCACCGACTTTAATATTGACACTGTTAAGGCACTGGATACTGTCTGTATCCAGGCAAATACCAAGGGTACAGCCAGAGTAAAGCCAAAGGTGTGGATACAGCAACAACAAAGGACTATTATAATTATCTAACTCCTTTTGTAAATCCTCTTATAGGTGATTTGTTGGAAAGCTATAGTGCGCTTTTTAAATACTGCAATTCCTTATGAAACTATCTGTTAAACCATGAGGTGTGGAATGCAGCCAGGAAACTGGGGTGGACAAAGCTCTGAGCCTACCAAGATCCTGATTTTCATAATTTCATTGTATATCGAGCGAAGTAATTGAAGCTATAAAAGCTTTTTTTTAAGCTTGCGATGTTTTGGGCATAAAAATGTGAATGAGAGATTTTTACCGACTCTAAGAGCAACAACTCCATGAAGCAACAAGATATTGCAGAATTATGTTATAAAAATTTTAGTCATGTGAAAAAGCACATTACCACAGTTTAATTTGATAATGTGTATGTGGGCTTGCTCTCGCTTTTATAAATACCATACTGTTTTGATAATTTCCCAGACACAACTGTGTAATAATTGCATGTCTGGGATGGTTGAAAGCAAGAGGCAAATATAGTCTAAGCAAGTTTTCCTAGAATAATTGTATACTGTCATGTGTGATTGGCTAAGTGTTACACAAAGTATACAAAACATAAGCAAGCAGGCATCTTTAATTAAATAAAAGCACTGCTGTGCTAGTACTCCTCTTTTTCCATGAACCTCAGAAGGGCATTTTTATGATTAGGTCCACTGTGAATGGTTTTTCCTCTCAAGGACAGCCTTAGAACTTGAAGTTGTGGCTGTCATGCTGTGCCCAACTCCAGAAGTACAGTCCTTTCAAACCCACTGTGCCTGTGCTTTATGTGACTCTCAATGTGCTGTGCCTTGAGCAGAGCCACTTCATCCTCTAGGGGTGTCCTGTGCATCCAAGTGCCACAGCCCCTCTTCTTCTAGAACACTCTACTGACATACATGAGGCTGTGCAAAGTTTCAGTTCCCAGCTGGCACATGAATGCTTTGGAATAAATTCACTTCTTCATTTCTTCATCAGTAAAATGAGAATTGCCTTATTCACCTTCTAAAAGAATTGTGAAGACAAATTCACAGGTTTTAAGCACTCAGAAAATGTAATGGAGGAGGTTGTATAAATACCAAGGAAAAAATATCAGTGAAATCAATCTATTAGGACATACTTAACAGTAGCTTACAATGGATAAGTATACATTGCTTCACTGCTACTGGGCAATTACACTGCCAGTAAGCTAAATTAGTCCATCTGTGGGTTATGTGTCTCTAGGATATTCAGTTAATTACATTATGGTATATTTTTACTCATGTGAAGCAGAAATACCTAGTGGTTAAAAGACTGAATAATGAATTTGGAGGTGTGGTATAGGTGCAGCTCATGGCACAACATCCTCATCCATCACACTGTCTTGTCTCCATCGGCTGAGGCTCAGAAGGAGTTAAACACCATTCTGTGAACTTCATTACACACTTTGTGATTAACTGAAAGAGAGCTGGCATTGCCTCCTGGTAGATGAATGCTTTGGATTATTTTATACGTGTCTGCAGCCTAGCTGAGTGATCAGCATGTGACAGAGAGCTTTATGTAGCGGGAAGAAGTGGGTTCTATATCAGCATTCTGAGGCAGAAAACCTAAAATCCTTTTAATTTGTCTTAAAATGTTCAGAAGTGGGTACTTAACATAGTTGCGTAACCCAAAGCTGAGATTTCTAAAAATGTTTATTGTGGCTTAAATGTGCATCAATGTAGAGGTAATTAAAACAGTCAGAAGGAAATTTCTGACAAGCTGACATTTTCAAAACAAATAAAGATTCTCCAGATATTTATAACTTTGTGTCAAGGACAATTTATACTCCATGTCATATTACAATATTTAATTTGTTTTTGTTGTCATACTGTATTAACTCTAAAAGACTTCTAATATTTCAGCAGCTGCTGCATTGCCCTAATCAGTACTGAAAAAACATTCAATACTGAGTGTACACAATATGCCCAACATGTTCTTTGGGTCACTCCCTGCTCACCCCTAGATGAATGTCCTGTGTTAGTTTCTGGAAGCAGCAGAATCCACGTGAATGAAACTTGGAGGAACAGAGCAGGAAACAGCAGCTTTGGTTGCTGTTTCTAATCATATCCAGTCATTTATGCCCATGGCCCTACTGACCTGCTCTGTGGGATGTGGAGTTAGATGTGTTCAGAACATGCTGTTCTGAATGAGCAAAGGGGCACAACTTGTCCCTCTCAGAAAAAAAGAAAATTGTTCCCTAAATCACCATGAATCAGGCCTGAATCATGGGCTTGGAAGCAAATCAGAGTAATCATTTTGATGTTTATCTTACTAAAATTCTGTATGCTCACTCCAAGAATGGCACACGGTGTATTTAATTTGAAATTCTTACTGGTATCGGGAATTTTGAGAAGGTATTATTGCTATCTACCTTTCTTCTCATATATATTGACATGAGAGTTACTTTTTATTACAGATGCCTCAGGGTCAGATTTTGTTCAATTACATCAGTCCTGGTCATTACAGGTTTTTTAAATATATTCTGATTTCTGTTCTAAACTAGATTTCCTTGTGATGGCTATGAAATATTACACTATATTGAGGAATAGAAGTGTACAGCATTCCAGGATAAGAATAGGATGGTAAATACCATAGAAAAGTTCTGATTATTATGGTTTTGTTAAGCCTTTTTGTTTGTTTGTTTCCCCTGCTAAGCATTTTTTCAGTCCTCTAATTATCAAAATTCTGCAGTAGTACTGAAAATATGACACCACCACTTGGATTGATAAATCGGAAATGACACACTTCAGGACAGTGCTTTGAACTGGTACCAGAGGTTAAAACTATTAATAGTGAAGTACCTTACTGAAATTGGATGCTACTTGAAGCAAATTGATGTCATTGATTTGTAGGACAGGCTGTAGCACTCAGCCTTTAGTGAATGTGAGTGTATCTGTTTTAAGAGGGTACTGTCACCTTCATATTTTTAAAGACCAACCCAGACCATTCCCACTGTTAAATTTCAATTAAACAAATTTGGTTGGAAAAAATGTTCTATATGTCTTTTATCTACCCAGAGCTGCTGGCAAAACAAACTGGCTGTTCCATATTTGGCATTTATTAATAATATTTTGAATACCACTGCGCTTTTTAAGCTGAGTGTGGTGGAATTCTCATGTGGGATTATTAAATGAGTCGATTTGCATTCTAATGAGAACAAATGTTTGGGATTGCATTGTTAAAATGCTAAAACGGTGTGTGTATAATTATTTTGCAGCTTAGATTTGCAGAACTCATTTCCCCAAACTCTTTTTTTTAAATAACTAAAGAGACAGAGCATACTGACGGCTGGAGGGGAGGTGATTAGGGTAATTTAAACTGTTCACAAATGACTTTGCTACTGAATGAAAGCATTTCTTTGGCTTTGCTGTGCTCCTTTCATTATCTTTAAGCGGCTGCAGTGTTGAGTCCCATAAGAAGCCTCACCAAGCTCTCTTTCCTTGTACACTTTCTCATTTGTATTGATTAATCATTTTGTAATTCCATTCTAGGTTGCCTTGCTCATCTTTAAGGCATGTGCTGCTTTTTCCTTGCTTGTCTATCCTGTAACGGTTATGTTGTCTCTTCTAATACCTTAGCTTTATCACTGCAAGTCAAGCTTTAAAACATTAATCCCTTCATGCTTTAATTTCATATTCTATTACCAAAATGAATGCAAATACTGTTTCCTTTTTGCTCCTTTTTAATCATCTTCACTACAGCTTTTGCAAATGGTCCAAGAGTAGAGTAAGCTTTTTATTACAGTCAGTGTCAAAGATTTGTTCAGTTACTCTTTTCATATATTCTTCCCCAAGTATTGCCAAACAAGAATTGTTTACTGCAGGCTTCTGAGATGTTCTGCTGCTTTTCTATTCACCATCTCGTGCACTGCAAGGCAGTGTTGTTTAGAATACTGCTTTCCTAAGAAAAAACTCAGTGTTTCTCAGAGTAAATTACCATGAGGTACCACAGGGAGGTTTTAATAAAGTCTTGTCTTCCCCTCCTGCCCCCTCCAAGTTGTCTTGTCATAAGCAATTGTGGTTGCGAGGTGTGGGTAGGGACTGCTCTTTAACTTGCTGTGTGAACCACCAGGCAGCACTCTGACATTGTAAACTTATGTAAAATTTATAGAGAGAGACCTTAGCAGCTCCAGAGTTAAGCTCAAGTTATACTCTTCAAGCAGGTTTTAAATCCTTGAGATTGACACAAACTTTTTCAAAGATCCCATCAGAAAACTCGTACCATTTTCAGTAGGAAGAATACATGTGGAAGTTTCTAGCTAAAAAAACATATATTCTGGCTACAGTTTAGAATTTTAAGTAATTTGCAAGCCTATATACATTTTTTTCTGTTTTGTTGGGTTTTTTTCTCCAGTTCAGACCTTTTGTAATTGCAAAAATTGCAGAATCCTATACGCAACAGATCCTGGTTTCTTTTAGAGCATAATCCTTGAGTAATCCAAATGAATACTCCTTTTTTGCTTTAGCAGTAGCATCTTTTGCCAAAAAAAACCCAGAAGTCTCATTGTCTCCAATTTTCCTAGGGAAGAAGGAAGATGCTGCATCATGGGAGACAATTCTAAGCATTACATCAATTGCCTGCTAACCGTTGGGAAGGACAGAAACATTCCTTTTCCTTCTCACTGACTAGCCTATTGTTTCTTGTGTAAAAAGCAGTCCTTTGAGTTTGAGTAATTATGTTGTATCAGACATTTTTCTTTCAAAACTTAGTTGTGTTTCCAATTCTCTCTCCAACAAGTTTGCAATCAGAAATAGTGTGCAGGCTGAATAAAAGATTTGTTGGAACTGCGGAACCTTTGCTTTTATTGACTTATCTCTGTAAAAGCAGAAGTTTCCCCTGCCTCTTGAGCTGGAGACTCGAGAATATCCCCCACATACTGTCTCCTGTGGTGCATGATCTGTTTTTCTATGCATGTGAAAAAAGACACAAGGTTTAGGTATGCTGGTTCTCCTTTCTAACAATATCTCCACCAAAGCAGAGCTTCTCTTGCTGCAGAAGGTTGGTTCCTTTCAGCACCAATAATAAATTTCTGAAGAAAATTAAAGGAAAATAACAAACATTCCATCTCATGCAACTGCATGGACACTGTAGTCCTCAGAAATACTTTGTTTTTAGCCATCCACATTGTACATGATTCATGCCAAACCTTCATGTTGAAGTTCACAGCCTTTATATTTACAGAAAGATACTCTCTATTTCTATGAAATTAGTGAGAAAAATTATGAATGTGTCTGCTAATTTATGGAAGAACTAAATCGTTTTGTATGTTCTTATGGTAACAGGATAAAGCCATTAATCATTATTAAATCACGATGCTCATCAACACGTATTTACAGTTTAATTAAGAACTGTGCTCTCTAAACCTGCCAATTAATTATCAGAAGCACAAAAACCTCTCCACCCACAATCTGTTAAATCATTGGTTACCATGACCTTTTATTCTTTTCGTATCTTCACAGCATCTTTTAAAATATGCTGCAGCTTTCCTTAGAGGCTTTAATGTTTAGCTATGCAGCAAAAGAGTTACCAAACTTCAGAAGCCAGTGGTCTGTGTTATTTTTTAGAAGTTTAGGTTGGTTTTAGATCCCTGGAGTTTTGGGCTGAGCCTAGAGGAGCATAAACCTCAGCATTCCTAGCACAGTGTTGCGCTGTATTTATTCCAGGAGTCTCTGCTTTAATTAGGGCTATTCAGAAATTAGTGTACTTTTATCTGTTCTTCCATTTTATACTCAGCAAAGCAGGAACTGGCTGTCTATATGCTAAATTTTAGCATTTTTTTTCACAGTGAAATTTAGAAAAGGTCTGGTGTGGCCACGATTCAGGTCAGTGAGTGCGTGCAGTGAGTCAGGAAGGGCCAGCACGCAGCCCTGCTTGAGGCAGCACACAGCTCCGGAGTGATGCGTGAGCCGGGCGAGAGGCAGGAAAAAAGCATTTATATTGAAATTTTTGCAAATGTTATGCCTGGCACCAAGTTGGCATTTATGGAACATTTCAGACTTTAACACGTTCAACAGCAGCTGTTGGACGTCTCCTTCTAGAAGGTTCCTCCTGGAACGGTGGCAGCTTGGATCGCACCTGCTGCCTGAGGGAGCTCACAGAACCGCAGTCATCCAGGACAGAAAAGACCTTTGGGATCATTGTTTTCCATTCAATGTTTCCATTGCTAGCATTTAATGTCCCATTTAACATTAATCAGTATCAAACAGTGATCACTAATGTGCCACCGAATGCTGCTGCAGGCCTGGGTAATGTGTGTGGTAGCCGAGTGCAGGCTGGCGGAGCAGAGCTGAGGGGTGGCTGCCATTGCAGGGGGGCTGCTGGGGACAGCACGGGGACAGCAGGAGGACACCACAGGGACAGCACGGGGACACGGAGGCCGAAGAGGGCGGGCAGAGAGAGGCTGTGGCCCTGAGGAGGGGTGGGCAGTGGCCGTGAGGGCCTTGCAGGGCTGGGCCGGGCTGAGCTCAGGGTCGGCACTCACCGGGAGCCCTGGGGCCGAAGGAGCCGCGCTGGAAGCGCTGTGCGGGCAGAGCTGCTGGGAAGATTCGCTGCTGCAGTCTGAGAATGAACGCTTTAAAAAGCTGTTTTCAGTGATGTGCTGGTGACCCTGCGGAGGGACTGCTGGGAACAGAGCTGGCAGAGCTGGAAACCACCACTAGTAAATCCAGGCTGGGTTTTGCAGAGCGCCTCAGTTCCGTGTTTGTGTGCAGGTGTGCTCTGGGGGTGCAGCCGGACAATTCTGCCTGTTCCAGCCGATAGTCATTGGTGAAGCAGGACGCTGTCCCACTGCTATTTCTGTGTTAGAAGGGAATTCAGGGAGTCGTCTCGCTTTGTGTGTATCTTTTATATTCATGTTTTATTTCTCAGTGCTGGCAATAATAGGAATAGCACTTCTTTAAAGTTAGCCATGCAGAAACCCTTTGGGATATGGCTTTGGGACAGACTAATGCCTCTGGAAACAGTTGGGTCTGTAGGGTTGTTTCACGATTTCATGTTGTAAGTTTTGGCAGTATTGTCAGTACTTGTATTATTAAGGAAAAAAAAATGCATTTTTCCTTGCATTTTCATATTTATGAAACAAATCATAGGTATGTTTAAAAAGGAATAAAAAAGTCCCACCAAATCTTACTGTGAAAACCAATCATTTAATTTGCTTTAGGGTACTGTTTGCACTATTCATAAATCGTACATTCAAAGGGAACCCTTTCCTGTCCTGATTTTTCAGAACTATCGAATTTCTAGGAAACATTTATTTTGTTTATAGTACAATTTACAGAATGGTGTTTCGTTTTTATTTCAAAGTCTTTCACATATGGACTTTTAACTTCTGCTAGAACAATAACTGAGTGAAGAAAGAAAGAAATGTGTGGTTTTGCTTATTTGTATTTGTTTTCTAATATAACAATTGCTTATCCACCTCAGTCTTGATGTCCATAAGGTAAGATTTCCAGGACTGTGATTGACAACAAATACTGATACACAGAAAAGCGTGCATGTGATTCCTTCATTTTTAAATAAAGGGTAGGGAGAAGGATATGGTGCTGTGGATTTGACAGCAGGCTGAAAATAAGTCATGCAGGCATCCAGATAGTGTATTACCTTAAGAGGTTAATAACATTGAAGTTTTTCCCACTAGATGCAAGGATAGAGAGGCGTATGGCTGTTTTTAATTTTAATCTTACCAACATGCTGGAAAAACATTGTAGGAACCTGTTCAGCATGTTAACCACTTGCAATTACATATATTTGCATGTTTCCATGTAGATGCATTTTAATTTCTGGGTGTGTACAACAGAATACACACACATTCTATTTTCCTTTATTCAAGATTAAGAAGCCTGTTAGACAATTCAGAAGGATCATATCCTACCTACATAAAACCAAATAAATTGTTCACTAGATGTTGGATTTGACATTTTTCAGTGAAAAAAACCTAGTTTCTCTGTATCCTTACACCCGATATGTTCTGCCATCCTTTGTGTCTCTTACACTTGACTGCCTGTAATTTCCTCTCTTGCTCTATACTGCTGTTTCCCTAAGAATTGGGAATGGAGGGGGAGAAAAGTATAATAAAATGTTCTAAGGAGAAAGTTCGTACAGTAATAGCCTGAAAAAGAAATACAAGGTTTCCATAGCTTGCATTTGAAAATTACTAAAAACACCATAAGGAGTAGAGATGCCAAGCAACCTGGTAAAAAGAATTGTTGAGCTTGGGAACTGGACATACCTGATGGTCCTCAGTCACCCACAACTTCAGGGCCTTTGCATACTTTCAGTCATGCCACGTTCCAGGGCAAAAGCTGGAATTTGAATTGTACTGCACTTGTGTGGTACTGGCTCTGATTTAGGATACCCCTGAATCTGAAAGGCAGTTGGCAGCTAATCTGCCTCATGTTTTGGCATATTAGAACTTCTGGATGGAGTTGACTTGTTTCCCTTCTGGGGGGTTATACTTTAGCAGTAAAAATAAAGGAGATGATGTGTTAGTATGCACAGCAAATACTAATGACATTAATAGCTTTAAAAGTGCTCTCGATCTTCCTGAAGAACAGTTCAAGATTATCTTCTCCACTATCATTAAATTGTAGATTACGTGAGCTGGATATTGAAGTTAAATTAGAAAAAATGCTCTGACAGTATCCAGATCCCTAGAATTATGATATTTCATGGCCAATTTGAAGTCAGTGATACAAGGATTACTTCATAAAAATATTAAGCATTGCTCCAGCATCCTAGATGAAAGCACATTTTCCCAGTTTTAAGTAATAATTTATGCACAATGGTAGGTAACTAATATTCAAGTTTTGTTGTTGTTTTGTTGTTTTGTTTTTTGGGGGATTTTTTTCACACGTGGTGTGACTGAAGTGGATGTAAGGAAGCAAGACAAATTTTGGGGGGTTTGAGCAGTAGTGCTAAGACTACCCAAAGAACTGCTTTCCTAGCAGGGAGACTGCTGGGAGCTCAAGTCACATTTAAAGACCAGACTGTGCTTCTGCAACTGGAACTCTGCCCGGATATAAAAATAATGCTTATCTGGAAACCATCATTAAACCTTTCTTTTTGTTGCTTTAAAAAAATGCCAAACCAATCTTTACAGGCCATGACAATACTCAGTGACAAAGTCCACGTTAGGAGGCAGTGCAGGCTAAAGAATGAATGTGCAAAGTGAAAGAGATGGTGTTTTGGGCATGGCATTTGCACTAACACTTTTGGTTTTTTACAGAGGTTATATTCTGGGTTAATTCTAGGCTGGTTTTTCCAAATGGAACACTCATTCTGGATGGGAAGGATTTATGTGTAAATCTGGCACACCTTGTAGCTTCCTGTCAAGGTGAAAGGCATCTCATTTGTGCACTCTGTGTCCTGACTGTACTTTGGTTCATTTGATGCACCAGATTTAATTGTGAAATTAGCATTAAAACCAAACCAAACAACACTTCTGACTCAAAACAGAGTCCTAATGGAGGCACACCCAGAGGTGATTGTCCAAAGCCAGTATGGAAAGTCTGCGTGTTGCCCCTTCCAAGTGCCTTTCATTATAAGGGACAGGGCTCATTACATTTTTACCCAAAGAAGTATGAACAGGTTACTTTGGGGTGGGCTGGGCTCACTTTTGTCATTAACAATTAATTTGATTATGCATATACATGCAAAACGCTAAGGTTATAGAGAAAGGGCTCTGTGTTGCATTAAAGGGAAATAAATCCAATTCCATTATGGTTTTCCAGCCACCTGCAGCACTGTGTGCCCCGAGTCTGAACACTGGCAGTTCAGAGGGAAACTAAACCTGTCAGAGGAGATAGAATGCCCCAGATCTACCACAGATGTAATGAGACAAGCTGATCTAAAATTCAGATCTGTCAGTAAGCATAAGGTGGTATTTTTTTATTCACCACCTCTAAAATGTATAAGTATCACTACTAATTTAAGCTTGGAGTAGAAGATGAGCACAAATGCTATTAAACAAATATTAGTGATATTTGTTATCCTGATAAACTGACACCTACAAGGAGTAAAAAATAATGTTGAAGAACAGAAGTTTCAATGCATTGTTAAGAGAAAGGGAGAAAAAATTATTGAGAAAATTCATAGTAACTTTGACATTGTTTTTCAAACTGTAGCAGGTATAACTATCTCAGCATCTTGGAGGATGTGCAAGTATGCTGAAGGTCTCATGAGCACCCATCAGAAATGCAATAATTCCTGTCACTTTAACTCCCCAATCCTGGCTGCAAAAACGTGGAGGTATTCTTTGGGTCATGATGATTCTTTCTTTCCTTCCACTTCTTTGAAGGAAAAGTGACATTTTCTCAGTTCGGAATGCTCCAATTGCTGGCATGAAATGTCTGCAGCTCTGAATGACAGAACTTTCCATATCCAGTTCCTGACTCTTGATTTTCATGTTACTCCTAAAGTTACCATGAATCGCAGCAAAAAAATAACAGGCTCTGAAATTAAAAAATATGTCTTATGTGTATTAAATTTTACAGTATAAAATATGACTTTATATACTTACGATAGTATGATACAGGGGAGCACAGAAGCAAGCCTTAGTTTAAAGTTATAAAGGAGTACCATACGGTCGCCCTGGTTTTACAGGGCCCCATAAGTTGTAACACTGTAGCTGTAGTTTCCCATGTTTGTTTTGTAAACATGGTTCTTGTTTTTTTTAACCAGCCGGGATTGTTTTGTACTTGTAGAATTGTTTTTCATTCCTTTCCCTGGGGTGGAGAAAGATGATTAACCATGTTTTTGTTCTGTAAACCTTTAGGGGTGTTGACCCCTTTCACCAATCTTTGACTGTCCTTAAAAACATATAAAAACAGGTAAATAAAGAAGGGCAGAGCTTTTGGTCGGTCCGGCCTGGAGAATCCGCTGCTGCTCTGTGACCCGCGTATTTCTTCTGTTGCCAGCTAAGCAACACCATACAATAAGTTAGAAATTGTTGTATGACAAATAGCATGGAGCAGTAGGAGTGTTCGTGGTAGGTTGTGCCTTTTAAGGTCTCTGAAGTTGTAGGGTGATATTAATATGTATCATGTCTTCACTCTTGTGTGCTCTCCTGAAAGTACCATAAGCTTGATAATTGTGACCATTTTTGTTAATACAGTGTATGAAATGAAATCCTGGCCTTTTTTGGCCTCAAGGAATTTCTGCCTGAGCTCAGTGAATACAAACAGCATCATGACTGAGTGACAGATAGCACAGCATGATGTCATACATCTTTTTACAGTCACAAAGGAAACACACCTTATGTGAAAAGATGAGTATATTGCTATTATTTTCAAAACCTAAAAGTCAAATTGCAGGATTGTTATTACTGATGTGGATTTAATTGTTACAGAAAACAGAAAAGGTGAATGCTGCTGGAGAAGGACTCTCCATAATGTAGTTAAAATTGTTGTTAAAATTGTTCTGCACCACACATGTCCTATTTTGTATCCTTTTCCTGGTGATGTGCTCACCTTTTCCTTTCTCATCTGGGTCCTTAGGCTTCAGTATGGAGTGTTTGTAGGAGGGAATGGGTTGACAGGTTCAGCATTTTGGTCCTTTTATTGGGAGGAAAATTATCATACTTTTGAATTTCTCAATTTATAATTTACATCCCTCTTCTAATCTTAGCTGGCACTTAAATAGAAAGGGACAATTATCAGAACTTCCAATAAATAAAAAATTACCAAGCTGGTAAAATATTAGTCTTTCATTTTTTTTTCCCTTGGTCATAGGAAGAAATAGATGGGGGAAAGAATGAAACAAATTACAGACTTTGTTGTGTTTTGTATTTTTTTTTTCCTGAGGCCTAAATTTCATTATTGTTAGTTCTGAACACCATATTTTTCTGAATATGCATCACGTTCATTTTGGATTATTTAATTTAACTTCTCTCCAGATGAACTAGCTTTATTAAATGCTTGCCATGGATGAGCAAACAAAGTTTGTGCAGACTGTAAATATCTATGATTAGTCATATACAGTATTTGGTAATCTAAGGTTTAACAGTTATGTATAATGTTTTCATCCGAGATGGGGAAGACTCAGTGGGGAGGGAAGTGAAGTGGGCTGGGGTGGGGGGAGGAAACGGCTTAAAATCCATTAGTGAAACACAACCAGAATTCCAACTACTTCAAATAAAATAAAATAAATAAAATAAATTACAGTCATACCCTGGTATAGGCCACACCTGAGGATGAACTTCCAAGAATCTCTAGAAAATATGCTGTAGTGTTGATTGTGAGAGATGGAATTCTTCCTTTCTTCTCAAGTGAAAGACTTTTAAGGTGATTTCCAGACTTTTACAGATTATGTTTCAAGAGTTTTAAATTCATTGAATAATTCTTTATTAGTACTTTGAAATAAGAAATTAGTCAGTTAAACACCAACAAAGAAGTCGGGGTTTGTTTATGCAATTAAATTGTATGCCTGAAGTTCCCACTTAATCATTTGTAGTCAGAGTCTTAAACAGTCTGAAAGCTTTTCAATTTGATTTAAAAGATTGATGTTGATTATTTCATTTTGAGATGTTTTTATCTGGGATTTTTATCTAGATATTGGAATGAATGCCACAAATATTACAGGAGCTGTATTGATCACTTTGTTGTGATTTATGTATCAGTGATTTTTTTTATCTGAAATTCAAGCATGCATTTTGAAGCTCTAATTAACATTTGTGTTCTGACAAAGTGGAAGTGGCTCTTCTATTAAGCGGATATAATCTCAGCTGTGTAATGAGAAGACTTGCAAGCTGAGTATGATGCAAGGCTTAGGCTTCTTAAAATTTGTTTAAGATTTAATTACAGTGTTCCCTGAGGAATACCTAAGGTTGTTTGACTGCATATGTAACACCTCTGTTTGTGTAATATACTTCCAGGGTATAGGTAAAAGGTAAGTCACTTTTGTTTTTGAATGGATAAATTAGAGACTATCTAAAAATACAGTATTAAGTGAACTCTATACCTTTAACCCAACATTAGATTAAATCATTGTCACTTAATACTCAGCACTGACTGGTGCTAAACAAAGACATCCTTTCTTTAAAAAACAACCCTCCCCAAGACCAGCAATACCATCCTTTTTGGGGATAGTGGGGGAGCAGGAAAATGGTGTCTATATCATAGTCTGAGACAAAGTAATCCATTACCAGGCATCATCTGGAATTTTGGATCAGGTTAAAAACTGTGTGCTCCCATTTAGCAATGAAGTTGTCAGTAACAATGAGTTACAAGTAAGTGTCAAACTGTTGGGTTGGGTTATTTTTAAATATTCATTGGGAGAATTCGGTGGGAGACAAAACCATGACCTGACTCAAGGGAATTCTTTGGATTCCTCACTCCAAGACAGGTGAGTGGATCGAGGGCAGTACCACCACTGTGCTGCATTTTGAATGCTACTAAGTGAGCTTTAATGTGTTGCTGATAATGTTCCTCCTGGTTTTTTGCAGTTGAGCAGAAGGGAATTCAAAAAACCTCTGCTAAATCTGAGAGGACAGTTTCAAACAATGAAAATGCTCCTAAAGAATGTAATATCCTTGTTATAGTGGAAACTGTGAGGCAGGATAGAAATGTAAAGTATGTATTCATAAAGGGACTGAGACATCCACATTCTGAATGATGAAAGGAAAGTTAGTGGCCAAACTGTTTGGCACAGTGCAGTGTCCAAGCACGTAAATTACAGCAGCTCCTTTTGGCCTATTGGACCATTTTATATTCAGAAAACAGCACCTCATGTCAAGAGGGTGACGTGGGTAAACAAGAATGAGCCAGTGCTAGAAGGTATTTCTGCCATGACAGTAAGGGCAGATGGAGAATACATGGCATTTAGCTCAGAATAGTGTATAATTGCACCAGATCACTATCCATCAGCAAGTTTTGATTTTTTTTGCCAGGTACCAAAACCTAGGATATTCTTATACATGAGACTAGAGCTGTTTTTTCACCCCTTCATAAATATAGCCCTCATTTGCATTATCATCTAGTTCTCTAAATGTCATTTTTTAAATATGAATTTATTAAATGTCAGTTGAGCAGAGTAATTTGAATAGTTATTTTCCCTACTATTATTCTGTTGCCACTATCCTATTATTAAGGATATTTTAACTGCTGATTGCTTATATTACTGATTGGAACCTTTGTTTGTTGTTAAAAACAAGATAGAGGGGTTTTTTTTTATGTGGCCTGATTTTTCTTTTTCTCCATTAGAAGCCAGTGCAGACAATGGAATATAATTGCAAAATCATAGTGCAAATTCCACTTTGTTGAGAGGCATTTTTATCTTATGCTGAAGATAATTCCTGCCTTCTTTCTACCTCAAGCTGGATTTTGGTGCTCTTTTCATTTCTCTTCATTTTGTTTCATCAGAAGATTTCCAGAAAAGGTTCAGTTAATTGCAGCTGCAATTGCCACTATGAAATTATCAATCTTCTGCAAAATCTTACTCTCTAATTAATGTTGTAGCATACGCACATTAATCGGTGTGCTACTTCTGGTCTCCAATGAGACAGAGACTTGCAATGCTTTTTAAGAAATAATAATAAACTGACTGCTGTGCAGGACATTCTCAGGTTGTAAATAAGGTTCTGGTAGCTTTTGTAATCATCCCCATCCTTCAACTCTTACATTGTCAGTGTTTTTACTCATCTTACCTTTGGATTCAGACAGCGGAGATTCAATACACATTTGAAATTTGGCAGCTACTCACCTTCAACTAAATGAGAAAGGAAATATGACTGTAAAATAACTTATTTCTAACTTTTGTTTTTAAAAAAATAAAGTAATAAAGCGGAGACTGTAAATTCCATGAATGTGTGATTCCCAATGTTCTGCTTGCAGTGACATCTAGTGGTGCAGGTTCTCTGGACAAAGTGGGAGAACCCACTACAGACTTAGGAAAACATGGTAAGACAAATATAGCACATGAAAATTAATTAATTAACTCTCTGATCATAGGAAATAGGACTGACCTTAGACCCAAGCATTAATTTACAGCAGGCATGTCTTGAAAGTCCTTTGAAGAAGAGCACTTGTATGATGTGTATTTCATAAAAGCCATGCTCTTTTTTTTACCCATCATCTTTCTCATCACTAAACAAATCATAAGACAGCAGAGGCACCGCTTGTGAATTGAGGTAGAACCTGTGCTATTTTTGAAAAGTAACAGTGCCAGACAAGTATGTATAAGTACCTCTCATATGGGCAAACGGAATTAAACTGAAACAAAAAAAAAGAATTGCTTTTCTGTCCCTTCTCACAGTCACCAAGATGCTCCGATGCTGCATTCAAGCTTGCATTTCAAATGCCTTGCTTTGGAAAGGAGAGGAACTTACATAGGGATTGGCTGATTGCAGTAGCTTAGTCCCATCCAGCTAAAGGCCACAGGTCACACGCACCCATGATAGGTTGGCTGGTATTTTTAGAAACTATGTTATGTGATGATCAGGTTTAGGAAATCAGGATGATTTCTAGTTCATTTAGCTTGAGTTTTGGCTGGTGGAGATCTGATCAGCAGCAGAGAGTCAAGAAAGTGCCACACATTGATGAGTTTTCCCCAGACTTAGCCAGGCAAACAGCTTCTGCTAAATGAAGCAGCCAACTTTCTAGATGGATTTTCTTCATTTCTTTGAAAGATCATTTTATCCCTTCCCCCTTTTCCTCCCCCACATTTTTTTTTGTGCTGAAACCTGATTCATATTTCTCTATGGAGTTTACAGAAGTAGGAACCCACATTCCAAATAACATTTTCTTTTCAGTTGCGTCAAAAAACCTGTAATGACTTTCCAGAAAATTAAGTATATGCTTAGATTCTTTTCCCAATATTAATTAGTATTTAATGGATTTGCTGATCTCAAACCTTGCTTTTTCTAAATAAAACCAGTGTGGATGAAGAGGCAATATTGCTTCTAAACAGTTTTATTGATTATCCAGGAGAATTTTTTCAACTATCCAAAGTGCCTGGAATAATCTAGGATTTGTTTATCTGGTCACTGCTTGTTACAATTGCATCTATGTATCCATCTACTGAAATGTTATTAATATTTGGAGGAACAGTATTTGTGAAAGACAGGACATTGGACTCCACATTCGACAGAAGTTTTACTGAGAATTATGAAAAAAATTTAATTTTGAAAAAGCTTGAACCAAATATATGTTACCTCTTAAGTCTGCAGAAAGATACAGCAACTTGGAAGTGGATCTCTGGATAAAAAATAGAAATTTCACTAAAAGTCTTTCATTTTGGTGCACAACTGCATTTTCAGTTTCTGAGACTTAAGCATTTTTCCCCTCACTTCTGTTCTGTGTGCTTAGTATTGTCTTCCTTCTGACACAACTCTGACAATTTTGAAGGATTTGGCCAAGAACAGCTATGGTTAGAGACAGACAAACAAAAGTGTCACCCTGTAGGTTTGTGGTTTCACTATAGTGGTGGGAATAGCAAGGAAAGACCTGAGGAATATACATGAATTTATATCCTTTATTCTGGGACAAACTTGGTATCCTTCACCCTGCACTATGAGGTATATGAAAATGACCTTAGTGAAAACAGGGATTTAATCTTTGGAAGAAGTGCTTGAACATTGCCTATCAAAAAGTAAATATGGATGTGCTTAGGAAAGAGTGTGAGAGAATTCCTTCTTCTCATTTTCTAAACAGATTTCTCTTTCAGAATTGGCCATTTGCTCCTGCTGTGGATGCCTGAAAGTGATACTGACTTTGAGCTTTGTGCTGGGTACTGCTGAGCTTCATTAATGATTGAGTTCATGATTGACCTCTCACTATAACAAGGAAGGGGAAATAGTTCTCTTATAAGCAGTGAAAAGAAGCAGCATTTCTTGTAAACATAAAAGCTCTTTATAAATCTCTATGCACTATATGACTAGTTCTTGGTGCTCAAGCAGAGACCTTTCCACGCACAGCCAAAAGAGAGTTAAGGAGAATGTGTAAATGGGTCCCCAAACTCACAAAAATTAAATAGTGGTCAAGACTCACTAATAGGTGTTGCTATGGTTTGTTGCTCTGGAGCTATGTACTGATAAACAAGCTTGGCTCAGGTTTTCCTGTAAAAAAACCCTGTGCATCTTAAAAACTGTAGTCTGGTGGGGTTTGACTTATCCATTCCATCCACATTTACAGCTGGACTCCAGTAGATTCAAGGTCTCCCAGCTGCTCCATAGAGCCACCAAACAGCATCTCTTCTTACTGAACTCCTCTGAAAAGCGTGGAGGGAAGAGAAGGGAGAAAAACCCCCCAACCTGATGTGCCAGAAAAGTAAAGTAAAAGAGGTGGAGAAGGAGCAGTGCAGTTCTGGTAACTGAAATCTATTGGAATTGCATGTTTGATTTCAGCAGCACAGCTGTGCCTTAGGAGTCTGGGTTACTAGGAACTCATTAAAGTAATATACAAATATTGACTGCTCCTGAGGGCAACAGCTGTGAAGTCACACTTGGAAATTCAATAAAAGTGGCTTTGTGCTCTAAGGCTTCTGCAATAAGTATCATGGAAAAAGTACTGGTTTTGATGCTTTTGATATTTAAACAACTCTGTATTTGTTTTATCAGTTGCATTAATAATTAGAAAAAATAGCGCTCACAACTGTGCTTTTGGGAAGCATCAAGGTACACCACAGGAAATTGTCAGTTCTAAGTTCACTTATATTTCTGCTAATAATTGTAATGAGTTGTAATTAATAGTAGAACTGGGAGTGGTAGGAGAGAATCTGTGAATCTGTGGGTAGAAATTGCATTTGGTCATCTTTCAGACTGTATGAAATTCACTTCAGTGGTGCAAAATCCCTAATGCTGCTTGATACTGGGTGACATCTGTACCTACAGCCCACATGGATGTTCAAATTTCAATTAAATACTTTCTCAAGTAGACAGCACTAAGGCTACTGATTTGCTTTGTTTTGTGTTCTTCAGCTGCTTTACCTTCAAGGTCTCATTCTGTGTTTCAGTGTCAAAATGTTTACTTCGTTTGGAAAACTGTAAAGTACTGGCATGTCTTTCAATTGTACCCTGAACAGAACAGCAGCAGGAAAATCAATAGGGAGTCATTCTGTCCAGCACTTCAAGAACCAATACTGAACAATTTATCTTCTTCCTTTGTTCTGTGATATAGAAATAAGTGATATCAAAAATAAAATGTAATATATTTGCACATTCAGGAACTTGCAGAATTTTTTCTCATTGTAATTTTGTAATGTATTTGGATCAAACTCTGCTTTGGTAACACTTGTGCAAATCTACCAAAATTAACTAATTGCATTATGTTGTTTGCTTTCACATATGTTTTACATCTTGACAACAGCTGATACTGTTGTAAAAAGTGTAAGGTTTACCTTTGAACTGTGAAGTGATTAGCACAGTGAATTTGGGTGTTTCATGCTCCATCATTTGCTAAATGCAGCAGCCTATCATTAAAATTGCTGGGTTAAAATTAACAGTTAATAGTAAACACATTTGGAAATAACTTTCTGGATAAACAGCTATAAGACAGACTAAGTTAGGAAAAATTATGAGGCTTGATCCTTTTTTAAAAAAAAAAAACAATAAAACACCCCAAAACCCCAAGACATTCCATTCCTGATAATAAGTTAGCCCATACTACGTTTTTTCAGTATTATAAATTTAAGTAAATTAGAATATATTTTAATATAGATGATTGAGCATGAATTTAAAATACTTTAAAATATGAATTCTCAGGAAAGGTGTCAGGAAAGATTTCATCATTTAAACAAGCTTAAATAGGCAAGTGCAAATCCAGGTTGGAATGGAAGAATTTGGTATTCCTAGCGTGTAGCTGCATATCATTGTTTGCTTTGTTATGTTGTTGGAGTGTTTTCCTCTGGCTCCTGAAATCAGCTGGCAATGCAAACTGTCCTCACTGTCCTACATGAGCGCTCATGGTTCTGCCTCTCACGGTGCCTTTCCTGATCAAAAGAGAGTGTGAAGCTACATATGCTCAACTTGAATAAGTTCTGATCTATTCACAAATCACAATAAATATGCAGAATTTCATTGGGATGCCCACCTGTCTTGATGTGCTGATTTCAGTTGCTATGTTTTTCTCATTCTTTTTCATTTGTTTTGGTGGTTTGATTTTGCGGTTTTTTTAATAACAAAGTAACAAGTTTTCTCTTAAAGAAAAGGGAAAGGCATTAAAAAAACAGATGCTAGCTGCTTCCAAGGCACTTTGAAAAGCTGATTATCAATCTATCAGGGTTCTTTGAGCTAGACTGTGATCTGTTTACTGAAGACTTTAAAGTTTATCCTTTACTTTATCTGACCTGTCTGGAGTCCTAATGATCCAAGAAGGTACCATATAACAATGAAGCATGAGGGTCAAAAATGGAGAATATCACAAAAACATCAGTCTGTTCAGAACAGCCAAAAGCACTAAACTGATATTTTTACGTTCATATTGAAACGAAAGTGATAAATATTTAAAGTACATTAAAGAATACACAGGAGCTTAACTGCATATTTTCCTGGACAACTTACCAAAGCAAAGTTTGCAATGTTTCTGAAATAATGTGTCTTAATGCATCTCAAATAGTCCATGGTGCTGGGTCCATGGCTCTGCAGTTGATGGGAGGTACTGTGATATTCATAAAATAAATCCTTCTCAAGTATATAGTGATACAAAAAAGACAGCCTTTTACTTGGCAAATCCCCTGTGCTTAGTTAGAAGATCAAATATTTTCTGAGGCACTCCAGTAAGAATTAGGCTGTCTCCAGATGTTTTGGGACAGTGAATGCTGAGGCTCAAATTCACTTTTAATGAACTGTATTTTAATGTCAGTCTCCCCTGTCTACTTAAATGACAAAGAGCTCATCTGACTTTGTAATGAATTGCACAACTGTATCATTTATTGAGCCTCTGTCTCAGTGTTGTGCTGGTCCATGATGACATAGGCTGACAGTCCAAGTAAATTGCATTGAAGGTTTATTTCCAAAGCTCCAGAACTTGAAGAAATGACATCCAACACAGCAGGAGCTGAAATTTCTACTGAGGAGAACCAGAGGTGTAGGTGGGAGATGGGTTAAAAGGCCTAAATAATTATAAAGTTGGGCATGGCATTACATGGGGAAATAGCCAGCTGAAAATCTAATCATAAACAAACCACGCAATATCTGCTTCAGGCAGTAACCAAGTCTGATCAGACTATATGTGTGCTTGTTGGGACTGTGGAAAAGACCAGTGCAGGTGATCAAGCGGGTGATCAAAATCAAATGGCTTTTTTATAAAGCCATGTGAAAATTAAAGAATGGTGGTACTAGTAGTTTTGGTACATAAGAAGTCTAAGATTTATATATATATATAATTATATATGTGATAAAGTAGCAGTAAAGAACACAGGATGTACTGAGATGCACATAAAAAATTAAATGTTGTCAGAACATTGTCTGCATAGCAATATTTGCTATGAAGGAGAAAGAGAGAACTTGCAAGGCAGTCATAAAAAAATGGATGTATAGAGTGAGTACTGAAATTATAAAATGAGGCAGAATCTACCTTGTACTTTCAAAGGAAGGGCCAAACTAGAAATCAATACCATTGTATATTTTGGAGGTAAGGAGGCATTGGAGCAGGCTAATCAATGGTCAATGTTTATGAAAGACTTGAAGGAAGAAGTATAAAGTTTTGCCTCTAGGCTCGTGCTCAGGAGTGAAACAGATGCTGGAAGAAAATGCTAATTGAGGAACGTCTCTGAGATGAACAGCTAGTGAGTGCTTTTTCATCTGCCTCTGTTCATTATAAAAGAGGTAAACTTTTACTTTGTCCTAGTGACATTTCTAGTGATCACTAGCTCACCTGTTTCAGATGTTATAAGTAGTTATGGTTCCAGCTGTGAAGGAGTCCCTTCTTACAGAGTTAGACATTTACTTTCTGTGTTTGCTTCTGTTTCTTGTGGGTGGAGTGTTGATCCTCCTCTGTCTGAACACAGGACTCCAATTTCTCACTCTAGTACTCTCTGTTATTCAAAATAAATTAACAGTAATGTAGAAAACTTATCAAAATGAGTTTCATTTTATTCAAGTAGAATATGAAACAGTGGCAATCATGAAAGGAGGTGAAGTGTTTGTCCCATTTGGCCTTTCTGTTGAAAGCTGCATTGATTGAAATGTTCTGAGTAAGCCTTTGGACCAATGTTTCCACTTATAGGTATCACCAGGTATTTCAAACTCATATTTTCTCTCTTCAGTCCCACAAGACTCGACTGATACCAGATTTACCTTTCTTTTCTCCATGTGTACACTGTGTTGTACAGGCAGTGGGAGCTCTGCTGGCGGTGGGTGTTTAAAGCCCTGTTTGAATCCCTTTGGAATCAGAGTGTTGCTGGAACTTATACTGAGAAAACAATCCCAAGTGCAGTGAATGCTTTAGGTAAACATTTAATAAAACTGTCATGCTTCTACTGCTCAGTAGATCTCAGGCAACATCAGAAAGGAAAATCTTTGTGACTTTTGGGCATACAAAGTTGTCTGAGAATATAAACCGACTTGAATTTTGGAGTATTAGAGATTATGAAATGAATCTATCCAGGCCATTTTCTATGCAATTTAAGACAAACTTCGATCAACTGCAACATGAACCTCTCTTTGGGTGTCCTGTCTGACACCTTGTTACAAGGGATGCCAAATTTGAATGCATTTTCTACACCAGGTACTGGGTAATCTGTGACCCTCAAGTGGGCACTGGGACTAAGTGGGAACCTCGAGATCAGTTTTAGGCTTAATCTTCCCATAAACAATCCTTGAGGCTCTGCACAGGTTCCTAAGGAGTCTTCAGCTGCCAGCAGACTGACTTGTGGGTCCTGGAAGCTGCAGCACTCAGGAATTCAGATCTGTGAGCAGAGGCAATGGGATCTCATTCTCCACCATTCCAGAAGGGGTGGATATTGTGGTGCCTGCTCTATGGCTGTGATCCATGCGAGACTTGGATGCTGCACTGAGGATGTTTCCGTTTGTCTTGGAGAGACGGGATGTGTCCTAAAGTGTTCATTTGTTTTTCTCAGTGGGAAGGGCCTGTTCCATCAGATTGGCAAGCATTCTGTATTGACCAGGTACACATGCCAACAGCTGTCTAGAGGACAGCAGGAAGTGTGGTTACTCAGGAACGTCTTTCAAGGATATTCTAGTTCAGCTAAGGATTTTATGTTTTTAGCTGCAAAATAGGACATTGAGTTGAAGAACAGCAGAAATCTAATTGCAGAGAACCTTGGTGTTTATTGGGGGAGTCACAGAGCAGGGAGAAAGTTGTGCCAGGTGAAGGATGTGTACAAGAGCAGCATTTTGGAAAACTAAATGATGCATGGTAGCATCCAAAAAGATTTGCTGTCTGTAGTTTTGACTGGCTGAACGCACATCCACTGAGGCTGACTCTGCCATTCCTGCTATGGCATGGTCATCTTTAAATACAACAGACTTGAACAACATGAATGGTGAAAACTGCAGGATGTTGAGGCCAGTTATTCAGAGTGCTGAATCCAGATCTCCAAACCCTGCATGACTTTGCTCAGTAGCTTGTGCTTTTTTATGTAAGTCATTTTCTAGTGAATTCTATCTGCATGTATTTGCCTTATGCTTGTAAATGTTCTGAGGCAAAAAAGAATAAATGGTGATGAAGTTTTGAACAGTTACATGCCAGAGAACACATAACATCTTCAACTACTTAGAAATCCATCTCTCAGTTGCAGAAGCCTAAAGGAAACAGAAATAGCTATTTTTCTCCTGTGTTTATTTCCTGTCTTGTATTACTTTTATTAAATTTGTATCTAAAATTCAGTTGTCTATTCAGTAAATGCTAGTATTAGTCAGTTCTTAGATAATATAAATATTGCTTTACTCTGACAGAGAAGAGAATCAGTTTCTCCAATGTATGTGAAAATGCTCAGTAGAAGATTTTATTCTCTGAGCTTGTGCACTTTGTGTGCCTTTGAAATGTGTTATACATGGTAAGTGAACCAGGGACACTTAAGCAGTGAAAGCAGTTGCTTTATTTCAACACTTAATATCTTCCAGAGTATCCTGTTACCAGCACCAGTAAATATGTCATGCTGAATGCAAACTCCCCAGCTATATTCAATTGAATAAACAAAAGCTGGGTAAATAAGGCTGTGAAAAACAATCGTCTGCTCTGTTCCGTGAGTGTCCTGGTATATTCATTAAATGCAAAAAGAAGCTAAAAATGCTGTATCTATTACTGTAGGGGAAAAATAAAACTACAAAAGGATATAGTGCTCTGTATTGTATTCCATTCACATTCCAATTAACCTTGGAGATTGTTTTTGAGAGCTGTACTCTTTATCTTATGTAGCCACCTAAGTTAAAGGAAGTGAATAAGGGTTGCTGTGTAGCTAGGCTGTTTCTTCTGTCATGATGTAGTTTTACTTTCACAAGATTTAATATAAGGTCTTCTTCAGTGGAGGATTACATTTGCTGCAGCAGCAAGGCAAGTTTTATTCTTGCCCAGGCAGGATGCCTCATGGAGAGATACCATATGTGGAGTGTGTATTTTTAGTGGGCTCTGAGCCTGTTCCAAACTTGTGGAAATCAGATGTGGAGGGAGTGGCTCTTTGACTTAGAATTGAGGGCCTCTTTCCTGCTCAGTCCAAGAACCTTAAGCACTTTCTGGTATCAGTAGTTTGCTGTAATCTCCCAGTTGAGTAAAACTTTGGGTTAGTTTTGAGTTGGTTTTGATTGGTTTAGGTTTAGTGACATTTTCTTCTGAGTCTTTTAAGACAATCCAGTTATTGTGGTCCTGTGTCCCTTTTCCCTTCTCAAGAGATAATTATTGCCTCACTACAATGGCTGCAGAGAGACTGAGCCCAAAGTATGAGTGGCTCAATGTAATTAATGGCTTCAGCACTCTGCTCTGTAACACCGACCCTCATGGCCATTGCACACACGTGGGTTTGGGAGAGGCTCTCACCTGCTCCAGTTTCTAATTTTTTTATCTAATTCATTCTTTGTATTTTGCCCAATTATCCATGTTGCATGTCCCAGGTTAATGCTCTGTTTGTGTTTTTGTACACTTCAAATATCCTGTCCTTTATGTGTGATACTTTATGATTGTCACTTTACCTGTGGGGATTTTTGTAAGCTGTTTAACACTTTGGATCCAGGTTTGCCATTACTTTTATTTTCTGTTAAATCTCAGTTTTCCTATTTGATTTGCTAGCAAGCACATCTTAGTTTGTCAGGTCTGTTTTTCCTTGGTTGTTCTTGTTTTTTGTATTGACTTTGGCCTATGAGTGTAGAGATGATCTTGACTCCAGATCAGTCTCTAATCCAAAGGAAGCATTGCTGCATTCACAGCTTGGTTCTTTTCCTGTTGCTGGTAGCTCTCTTCCCACTAGTTTTGTTACCTTCCTGTGGATTTGAATCAAAACCACACATTTTAAAACCTGTAACATTCTAAATAGACTTTATTTTAAACATCCAAAGAGCTTAGTTTTCCCAGTGCTTCTCTAATTTTCCATGTATAACTGTTGGACTAATTAAGGATACCATTTCTAAGTGGAAGTGTGATCTCACCATGGCAAAGCACACTGTGGTACAAATGTACAGCACTAGATGCAATTTTAGTAGTGTGAATAAATATATTTAGGGGAATATAAGAGTCCTTAGTTTTAATATTTTTTACATCAAATTTCTAAAATTATCACACTTGCATCTACAGTGTTGCACTTTCAGTGCAGTAAGTGAAAAAATGAATATGTGATGATGTGTTTTACATACATTTAATGGGAGAAGCTAAAGTGTGAATGAGTTTATTTGCTACAACTTGTGAAAGCAGAATTATATAACAGAAAAAAAGGAAAACGCCTTACTTAGCAAGATAATTCTTTGAAGGGATTACACTTTTGAGAGGAGAGTATGTGACATAATACAGAAGGATTAAAAAATGCTGCATGAAAGGTAGCAATGCATTCCTACTTCCACACGTATACCTGGACAAAGTGAATGAATTTAAAGGTAACCCTGTGCTACAAAGCAGTTCATTTCTGAATACATGGGGAAGTATTAACTACATTTAACTTCATAGATTGATATGTGGGCTTTGACGTTTACAGCTTCCAAGAGGGAGGTAATTTTGGAAACAGTCTTGTCTAAGGTGGATGTTACAGACCTTGAGTGGATGCCTGTGTGGCACACGTGTGCACACCGTGGGACATCTGTGTTTGCTGAAGCCTCAGGAGACAATTCACTGACTGCATGCACTTCAGTGCAGTTGTATCAACTCATCCACAGACAAATAACTTAGTCTAAATAAAATAGTATTATTTAGCAATGCAGAGGATACAAAATTGTTGCTGTTAAACCTGAGGTAACCTTTATACATGTTTTGTCAGTGCTTCTTTCTTGTTTTGCTGCTGTGTTTCAGGAAAAAGAATTCTAAAGTGCCACTGATATCTAGTTGTATTTAATCAGGAAGTAATCAGCAATCTTAAATTCATGATCTTGAATTCTGATGGAAAATTTCATTTTTAGTTTTTATGTAGAAGTTTAGATATCACAAGGAAAACCACATTCAATGAAGCTTTAAGATAACCTGTTCAAATGCTTGTTTACAAGCTATTGCTTACAAGGTAGCTTTTCCTGCCATCAACACCTTCACAATTTTTTGGTTTGTTGCTTTTCTTTCCATGATTTCTCTATTTAAAAAAAAAATTAAAAAATAATGTATGGCAGGAAGCTACCTTTCAAATTTAAAATTAAAACATTAAGATGATGTGATAGGGAGCTCACTCCTGAAATTTTACGTAACAGGTGCGATGGTAACTGGTTTAATACATAATTTTGACTGTTTTCCCACCCCTTTTTGTTACTTTCCTCTCTCAGGGAAATGTAGCTTTCCATAAGTGCTTGTGTGTCACAGAAACGGTAATGTCTGGTAGGAATAGTCATTTTGTTGGTACAAGAATAGAAAAGCCAGAAATAAACTCCTAGCCTGAAGTAAAAGACTTGTTACAGGTGCCAAAAAAGGCACCCTGTACCAAGGTACTGAGCAAACAACAAATAAAAAGAAGGTCATTTTTGTTTGTCATTTTGTGGTGTGAAGGATTCTGTTCTGAAGGTTTTGTGTAATGCAAGTAAGGTGCTTCTATTGTTTGTTGTTGTGTTTGGTGCTGCTGGAGACTGCACACTGCTGTAATTTGGGAGCCTTTTATCACTTGAGACTGTGTTTTCCATGGATAATTGTTCTTTGTAGGGAGTCTTGTTCTTTGAATGTTATGTACAGCTTCACACTCTTCCTTTCAGCACCTGCTGGTTTGGTTTTTTTTAACTCCATGTCCCTTCCCACTTGAATCACTGTGGAATGCAGAATGTTCCAAGGTTTCTTTGGAATAAATTTCTAAATTCTATCTAATGATATTGTGGACTTGTTTTATTTTATTTTGTAGCTATAAAATAATCATATTGTTTTGGTTAGTGAGGTTTATAACCTTATATGATTTCTTGTTGCTGTTGTCTATAAGTGCTTCTCAAAAGTTTAAGGATCACAAGTCTTATTAAAGAAACATGCACAGAATCTATTTTATTTAATTGGCAGGCTGTCTAGGTAACTTAAAACTGTAGAAGCTCTGTTTCTTAATATGTCTATAACTACAATTAGAGAAAAAATGAAACTCCACAGTATTTATTTTACCTTCTTGTTGTATGGGCCTGCAATTGTAAGGAAAGCTTAATCTTGAGGGTAAAACATATCTAAGGAAATATTGGCTCTGAAGATCATTCTTTAAAGAATTTCAAATACCACTGAGAAATATGAAAATTATTTCAGAATGTTACATTATCTATGGTTTAACATGGGAACTTTGTGATGAGAATTTCCCTTTAGCAGGATAATGTAAGTTTTTTCAAATAAATGAATCATGTGGGAATTTCTGTTAATTATGTTTTTGTATCATTACATGAACTGCTGGATCAAATACCAGTATTTAAACTAATGTTAGTCTTAATACTGTTTTATTTTCTTCAAATTGTGTAGTTTTTTATTATGATTTTCATGTGTACAGTATTATGAATATTCCAGAAGTTTGATGTCTGTGCACACTCTTATCCAGCAAAGATTTTGTGTGCTGAAAAGGTGGTCTAGGTCAAACTCATGTGGAGAGCTTACCCCTTTCAAGCTGTTCTGCATCTGAATTACTTCATGGACTGATCTAGACCTTGTTTTAGAGCTTCTTTGAATACTGCTGCATTTGTGGGGAAATAAAAAGTCGTGACTTTTGGGTTTTATTTAAATTTGTGCTGAATAAATCCAAAGGAACTGTGTGATGTTTCCTCTGCACGTTGGGAATGGAGAAGTGGAACACTAAAAAGGGTTTTTAAGGAGCCAGTCAAATCTGCAGCAGTCGGGCTCTCCATCCTTGCACTTGTGCTGGTGCCATAGACAGCACCGAGCCTTGGGGCTGAGGAAGAGCCACAGGATTATTTAGCTCAGTTATAGATGAACTTGTAAACCCAGTAGAGGAAAAAATAAAATGCAAATTAGTATCTTTTAACTTGAAAAGGGGGAATATTGTGCTCTTAATTTAGTTTATTTTACAGGATTTACGCATACATATATGTATATGTACATGCATACATGGGGTTCTTTTAGCAACAACTGAATATCTCATGCATTTCTGCAAATTTGGGAAATTTGGAACTTAAACTTTTGCATTTCAGATTACGGAAAGTGTTACATGTCTGTCTTGACAGTGAAATTATTGGAAATTATTAACACTCATCTTAAAGAGTTTTTCCACTCTTACAGTGTTGGTGGAATTTTGAAGAGGGGTTGGCATAGCTGATTTAAGTCATTCTTGCAACACTTGTTGCTTATGCAATTATTTATCAGGGCATCTTTTCAACAGGAGACATGAATAGTGGTTGATAACAGCCCTAAACGCAAATAGAAACAGACATTTTCTAGAATAAAAGTTTTATGTAATTTTAGGAAATTATATGGGAAAATATAAATAGAGGTGCCTTGCTTTGTTCTTGTCAGCACTTTCTTGCTTTTTCTGGGTTTTGTTTGCTTGCTGGGTTTAAATCTAATTTATTGATCTCTTTTACAGCATGGTCTTACAAAAATTTGAACAAACAGGGGCAGTGAGCCATAGTCTGGAGCAGCAACATTTCTCAGGCAGTTTGGTCCAATTAGAAGTGCACTGTATATTTTTTTCAGTTCTTTAATAGATATTGTAACAGGAGATGTAGGGTTGTGGTGTCAGCCCCTGGTTTCCTGCGCTCTGTGTTTGACCCAGCTGCAGATGCTGCTGTGGTTTTGCCTCCTCGGAGTGCTGTCAGTGTCAGGTTACACCGTTCCGCCTCCCAGCCAGGAGCAGACCAAGAGACCCGTGTAATCCTCAGTTTAGGACGAGGTGAATCAGTCTGTGCTGGTTTCCCATTTGCTCCGCTGGTGAGCAGCGTTAACCACCCCTCCCACTCATCACTTTCCAGCTCTCCTGTGGCTGATGGAGCTTCCCTGCCCACTCCAGCATTCGGAGCTGCTTCTCTCTTTCTGGGAGTCCAGGTTTGGCTCAGACTTTGTGAGATGCATTGTTGCACAGCTGGCAACAGAAGAAACACGCAGGTTCCAGAGCAGGANACAATGCATAAATGTAGTTTATTAAAATCTTTCCTTCTGTCTTCTGTGAAGAGCTTCACCTTCCACAGAGCTTTAAACTGTAGTACACTTTCATGCAGGGATTTTAGATGAAAAAACCCCTGTGTCTCTGTAGGAGCTGTGAGCAGCTCGTTCAGGTGGCCTCTGTCAAGGGCACACACATCTCATTGTCTGCTTGGACAATGAGAGCTTTGCAGAACAGAAATCTCCTTGGGTCCTATCTCTGCAATATCGTTTTATTTTCTGTGATAAATAATCTAATTTACCTGATGATATAAAACAATGCCAAAAAAAAAATGTGCCAAAACCCAAACAACAGCCCCCACATTTCATTTGAGAGAGATGGCTGGGACTAGTGGAGTTGTGATCTCATCTGATATTAGTTTGTAAGGTCAGTTCTTATCACCAAAACCAGATTTGTTCCATGCTTTGCAGCTGCACTGGATAAAAGACTCAAAGTTTCATTATTTCATAATTTGACAATTTCTCCATCTCCTTCCTTCTGAGGGTTAATGGTCATCTGGTGTGTCCAAGGTCATGGAAACTTCAATTGCATATATTCAGGGGCTGGTGTATATATATATATATATATATATACACATATAAAAATTATATATATGTATATAATTTATA
>VZTZ01018985.1:466764-560514 GCA_013400955.1 Drymodes brunneopygia | reverse complement strand
AGGACCAAGAAAGGAATTAGAGAAAAGTGACTTTGTAGAATGTGAACATGATTTTAAAAGAAGAGTTTCAGGAGCAAAAGAAAAATTCTTTTTATATCATGTGGCCTGATGTGCAGTGAAAGGGATTAAATTGAATATTGATTTTTGGAAAGGTATGACTATGCTGTTAAAATTATAAAGAAAAAAACCCCAAAACACTGTCCAAGAAAACAATGAGAGAATTGATCCCCAAGGAAAGTTGCAGCTGAGGGCCATATTCCAGTTCCCATGTCCTCAAGGGAGTTCCATGGATTCTGTAACTGGCAGAAATGCTTTGGGCTGATGATGGCAATCAAATAAAAAGTATCTAAGTAATTGATAGTGAGGGTGAAAATGTGAAGTTAATGATGAAGAATTCCTACCTAAGAAACCCTCAGCAGTATTAAAGAACTGATGTCCAGTGTGATGAAGGATGAAATGCAAGGTAGTAAAGAGTGTGGAGAGATTAGGCCATTTTTCAAGCTGGCCAAAAATAAGATAGATGAAAGAATTAATCCCTCATAATTAAAGATGTGCCAATTACTTGACTAGGCTGGAGCTTAAGCAATTGAAGTGATTCTTTTCAAAAACATAATTTAGCTTTCAAGGGGTTATAGAGAATTAACTGGCTAATGAGATTTGTATTGGCCATGTCATGGAGTCTCAAGAATGTTCTAAAGTAGGAGATCTACTTTCTTCAGATATATAGAGAGATAGTTTAACTTCTTCATACCAAGGGAAGGGGGGTTGGTCTAGATATGTATTAGTCAAGGTTTATGTAATAGTGTCTTTGCACTTCTAGGAGTGAGAAACCCACTTCATAAGGATAAGAAGGGGAGATGGGATTGGAGTGCTAGAAGGTGGAACAGTGATAAAATATGTGACTAAATATGCAGTCCTAAAAATATCTCCTCTACTTCTCTGTGATCAGAATTCATAGGTATGTGATGAGAAATTAAAAAAAATATATATATATATAAAAAGAAGGATTTTTTGCCAATTTATATTGCTTTTCTAAAGCCTTTTCTTGAAAGGACCAAACCCCTTGGATCTTTCCTGTGTCACACACAAAGTACAGTTCATCAGTACTGTTCTGCTTTTCTCAGCACAAGAAATTATTGTGTCCTCCTGCTATGCCATGGTTGAAGCACAGCTTTTGTTTCAGTGCCTTCTCCCTTTCAGGATATTTATATCCACATCAGCCGTATTTTCAGCCAGCTGTAGGTTAAGAAAAGGAGTTTGCAACACTTAACTTTTCTTTTTATAGAGTGTTACAAGGCAGAAGTTGCGTTTGGTTCAGTAGACCAGAAGTGAGAGTATGTTAGGGAGCATGGTTTTACCACTGAGACTAGATCTGTATACTGTTCTTCCCAGTGGGAATGTTGCGTGGAAGAGCAGAGAGTTTTTCAGACCTTGTTCAAAGACCTGTTAAAAAACCCCACCCAAAGCAACTCTAAAATTGGCCCAGATTTCAAGTCAGAACATCAACTGTACCAGATAAGACTCTCATTAGTGCTCATATATTTATTCATCCAGTAATGCTTGCTCTGGGTGCTTTGTTACCATCTGACCCTGTCATACTGAGTATCAGAGAACATCAGAAATCCTTGGTGGCATAAGGAGGGAAGAAGGAAGATGCTGCTATGTCTAAATGCAGGTGTTCACACACTGTTGGACCTCACCCCAACTCGTCAGTTCTGTGCACAAATGAGCATGTTGTTGTTTTGGGGACACATTTTAGCAGTGTGAAAGGCAGGTAACAGCTTGTAGCTGCCAGTGGAGAAACAAGGAGATGTGGCCATGGCTATGAAATGTTGCAAAGCCCAGAAATAGACTGTGGTGTTGTGCTTACAGATTTCCTTTCACAAAAGTAGAGAATAGAAAGTGCTCTTAGCTCACTCATCAGTTGCTGGCAAGCAAGTGTTCAGTGGCAGGTATCCTGGAAATTCAGTTGAATAGATTCAGGAGTGGATTTGGAAACTACTATGGACAACACAAATAATTTAATATCTGTGTAGCTGTGACTAGTGGAAAAAAATACACTGTGGCATAAATCAAGACACAATAATGCATTTTGTCTCCGTGCTATCTATCCAAGTTTTGTTTGACAAATAATGCTGCTTGTTTCTCAGTGTTGCTTTTGGCATTCTACCTTTTGTCTGGTTGGTGGCTGTGCTGCACACATACTAGTTCTGCTTCTAAAGCTCATTGCTCTCTGCAGTATTTGTTAACTTCAGTGTTTTCCTCACGGGCTCCAGATAGTTTGTTTTACTTTGTTTTTAAATAAGTGATGTCAGTTTCCCAGTGCAAAATCTTAAACAGAAGCAGGATTCTTTGATTCCTCTGAGGCTGCTATAAAGAGCAGCAAGATAAACTATCCACATCCACTCCTCTGGATGTGTTCATTTCATGTTGCTTAGCTTGCCTTGTATAAAATGCTTTCACTCCATTGTTCTCTTGCATGGGAAAGTTTTTACATATTAGTTATCCCATGATAAAAACAAGTTTTCCTTTGACAGCAAAAGTAGTCTTAGAACTGCTCATCCAACTCAACATGTGCTTCATGCAGTGCCATCAAATATGAGGCTGTCCTTTATTTGTTAGGGGGAACAGAAAGAAACCCTGCTACTATACTGAATTCTTGAGTTATGAATAATGCTGCTTTCCCTAATGGAAAAGAGAAGTGAATTAGTTGGTTTGCAATTTTAACTATGTAGCTTTATTACTATTAAAGATTAAAATGCCTTAAAAGTAGAAATAACCTAGTGATGATAGCTTGATGCTAAGATAAGGTTTTCATCCTTATTTAGGAAGTGTTTGCTTCCTTCATCTTGCTGTTCCTGGCTGCCTGTCTGGTCCTGTGGTGCTCCCAGCATTCATCAGACTTGAGCACGGGCTGGGTTAGCCAAAATCTGAGCAGGAGGGGCCTTTTTGATTGTCTGTGTGGAATTTCAGACCAGAGAGCATGTAGAGCATAGTTCCACATTCAGAGCAGAGCTCAGTCCAAGAACCAGAGGGATTGGTTTTTCCTTTGAGCAGTGAAAGAACAGCATCTTCTACCCTGCTCCTTGTTGTCTTTCATCTTCAGTGTGTTTAGGGTTTGCATCAGGTCAGGAAAATCATGTGCCTTTAGACATGCTAAGGAACACCTTTGAAGAATTCAGGGAGTCACGTGGGTTCTTCCCTGTCCTCTGACATACCCTGGATACAGGCAAAAAGTGCAGAGATGGGGGGAAAAACAACCAGCAGCAAATACTGCAGCATTTGTTGTTTCTGTTACATCAACACTAAGGCTAAGGATTAAAAAAATATAAGTGGAACATGAGATCTGTCATGTGAAGCAGTAACTGCAAAGAAAGACGCTTCTGTCTTAATGTGGCAAACTTGTAGCAATTTAAATATTTATGGTAGTTTAAAGAATGACAGCTAATGCTTAAGTCTTGCTACAACTGTCACAAATTATATTCCCTGGGTGTTTATTGTTCTTGGGATTTCTTTTGTTTCCTTGTTCTTAAATGATGTTTTTTGAGTCTCACATTCTGGAAGAGAATTCAATCAAATTAGATAACATAAATTTAAATATAAAATCACTCTCTCTTTTCTGTTGGTATTACAAAATTATATTCTCACTGTCCTGTGAAGCCTTTGCTTTAGAAATTCAGCCTTTTTGAGTTTCTAAAGAAGTTTCTTCAGAATTTCTCTGAAGAAATGTATCCCTTCACCCTCTCTGTTCTGTTAATGGTATTTGAGCAATCCTGCCTACTGACTGGAAAAGCAAATTTGCTTTGTCCTTTATGAGCTGTATTTATCCTTCATGAATATCCACAAAATTCAGCAGGGATTTGGCCAAGAAAGTTGAATCATTCCTCCCAGAGAAGAAATTTGTAAATCCGGGAGGGTGGTGCTGTTTGTACAGGATCTAAAAGCAGCTTTCAGAATTTGCTAGAGAGGCTTGTGTAGCTTTAAGTAAGGAGATTATGTAAAATGCTGACTAAAGCTGAGAGCTTGCAAAGGCTCTGCCTAGCAGAAAATTAATAAATAGCTTTTGAGTTCTCCCAGGGCAAGGACTTCTCACTCTGACATATTTCGGTTTCTTTTTCTGGCCATTAGTCAACCCAACTTTCCTCGTTTCATCTGTGTCAATCCTGTGTTCATCTTTCACTAATACATTAATGATGGGCTTTCTTTTGGTTTGAATAATTTTTTCTGGGTATTCATTTCATTCTCAGAGCACTAGAGCAGAACATCCATACCCTTATATCAATTCCACTTAATGAAAAATAAAAGTATTTGAATTTGTATTTAGATGTTCATTTGAAAACTCGTATGAAAGCAACCACTAGTGATGAGTTGGCTTTGCTTTGGGTTTTTTCTTGGGATGCTTTTACTGTTTGAAAAACTGATTGTATTTTTAATCTCAATACAAGGAGCTGATAAAAATGACATCAACTTGAACTGAAGTAAAAAAGTTGGAGGATAAACTGAAGGATTCTTCCAAAGGGACATAAATAGCAGGATTTCCATTCTATTTCTTTGCTTTACAAGATTATTTTGGACTTCAAGAAGTGTGATTTGAATGAACAACTGAATGCTACCATTGAGGATTTTTGTCCCATAACTTCACCAACATATTTGAGTAGGATCAGGGATCAGGTGAGGACCTGGGATATCTCATTTTATACCTGCCTTGTACTGTGAGGATCAGATTCCCACCTTTCATTACTGTATTTTAGATATCTTGTTAATAAGGTACTGTACAGACTTCTGTTCTATTGAATGTGGTGACTTGAAAAACATACTGGCCATAAAGATCAAATTGGGCCCAATTCTGTCCTCAATGAAGCTTAAAAAAAGAGAAGTTCTCTTGAAGTAAATGGATGTCATTCTTGATTCATTATCGAATGCAGTATATTAGAGAAGCATGGATATAAGAACTGCTTTTTGATCATACTTCTTGAGTAGCAGCTTAGTTTGAGTGTACAGTCTCCTTTTTTATTAGCTTTCCTGACAAACATCAAAGAAATGAATGTTTCTATAAACTTCCATTTGTAGAAAGTGTATAGAAAGTATCCCTTATTAATTCAGAGCCACTGAATCTGTTGTCAAAGAGAGCAGCTGTGAATTCTGATAATTGCCTAATTAATCTAATGATACATTTTTCCTATCATGATCCATCTAATACATTTCTGCACTGGATTTAAATCCTGCAGCTGATTTGTTTTGATGCTAGTTTTGGATAGTGACTTTTGAAATTGAAATATGCCTAGGTGCATTAATAAAGCTGAGGAGGTAAAAGTCATTTTCCAATTACTCAATTATTCTCAGTAAATGTATAGTAATAAAAGGTCTCAAGGATGTGGGGATTTATTATTCAACTGGTAGATTTCTAATTAACTACCAGAACTTGGTTAACTGGTATTTCTCCTTTCCATCGCTTTTCTACCTGGGTGGAGAATATACTGGAGTATTGAAATGGGAGGTGTCAGTCTTGGGAAATTAAGTATTCTTCCAGCTCCAAGGGTGGCCAAACTACATATTGCTGGTTTGGGATAATTAGCCTACTTTTTATAGTTATTCTGATCTATTTTTCCTAAGCTTTGATTCCAGGCAGTTCTGTAGTCACGCAAATCACAAAACAGAGCCTCAAATGTATCTCCCCCAAAGAGCTCAGAACAAATTAGTCTGCCAAGCATACATGTGTGGATAATCAATTAAACTAATATAGTCTTGATTTAAAACAAAACAAATAATTAAAGACATACAGAATGTTATTGCTAAATTACAGGCTAAAGGAAAATAGTGCAGTTGAAATACGCTACCAATAGATAGCTACAGTCATTTTGTGGAGTTCATTTGATATCAATTTCAATTTTATCATCGGGTCTCTGAGTAGCAGAAAATTTCAGAGATTCAAAGGGAATTGGGGAACAGTTGGCAGCAATTTGGAATTTCTTTTTCTTTCCTTTTTCTTTTTTTTTTTCCAAAATTCCTTTTTCTTCCTGCACTGTCTGTAAACCTTTGAGCAGGACCAAATATTATATAGTAGATCCTTTTGTGCGAGGGGAAAAAAATTACAAGTCATCTTTTAGTTCCTGCTCTATCCAGAGAATTGACAAGTAAGACTGATTTACACATTAAGCAGACTCTGTCACTTGGAAAGATTTTCAATTCCCCACAGCACCAATGTTATAAAATTTGTTTCATTTCAACCTAAGCAGTGTCTTTTTGAGAAGAGACATAGCTTTGGAATCTGTAATCTGATATGCCTTTTGAGTCTTTTCACCTTGTCCACTGTTAATCAATCTTTGCTGACAGATTCGGTGATTTATGCCATATATTAATTTGGAAAATATCTTAGTTAAATAACAAACAGCAGAGGTAAGGATGATAGAGAGACTGACATGAGAAAAAGCATGTTTGGGGACAGGGAATCTGAGACTCCAGTTTTGGATTGTTGTCTTTCAATTAACCCCTTGTGTTTTAGGTGTCTGGAATATAAGCAAATGTGATGGATATTTAATAATAATTTCAACTTTTACTACAATTCCATTATTTTTTAAGCTTGCATTACATGCAGATGAAATGTAAGTGAAAGTAATCTTAGCCTGTACAATTATGCTGGAAAAGTTGAAAGTGGTATCTTTCAATCTAACGATTAAAGAGTAGGGAACATGGGCTAATTCTGCAGTAATACTGAATTATAAAAGATTGACTCATCTTAGAGGATGGAGAAAATGAAAAAAACCACATGCAACTCACTCCTACTGTTTGTGTGGAAATGAATGGAGTTGTTTCTATGACAAGAGGAAATGCTGATAAAAATTTCCTTTTTCAACGAAGAATAAGTCCCTTGTTTCAGGAAGGATTTTCCTTGCTAAATTGCTGTTCATGCCATATAGTGCTCTACTTGATAGCTGGGATACAAATATGCTTAAATTATTTTGTGTTGTTAAATGGATGGAAGCTGTTAAGCTGTAATGACAAGATTGGTTTAAGCAACAGGTACTTTAGTGAAATGGGAATATTTTGGGGTAGAGTAGTCTGCAGTCAAGATTAAATCATACTATTTCCTTATTTGTTCCTATGTTACCAAAGAGCTTAGGTTTGAATGATTTCAATGAAGCACTGAACCTTCCATTTAATTTCTATAATCATAACCACCAATAGTGGTTCAGTCTTGCTGCAGGTTTTCTGAAGGGAAGCAGAATATACTTATAACCTAAATGCAACTATAAAGCTGCACTTCACTTTTCTTCCCCTCAAAAATAATTTTTAGGGTGTGTTGAAGGCTGTGGTGCATTTTGGCCCCTCCTAACATTTCTTGGTGTGAACTTTCCAATAATTTTCTACCAACTTACATTTCGAAACACAAAGCTGGTTTTTCTGTACTTTTAACTTCCTGACTTGTTTAATCAGAGTAGATGCTCACAGGAGAACAGTTTTGTTGGTTTTTTTCCCTCTTTATCTTCATAAAGAGTATAGTTTAATGATGTCCTTAATATAAAATATTTCTGTTGTAATGGTGAAAATTTGAAAAAGACCAATATTATATCCATTGTGAGGTTGTTGGCTTTTTGACCGCTTTGAGAAGCTTTCATCCTCTTTTAAGGAGGAGGAAAAGAAAATGCTTTTTTAGGCATAACTCATCTTTTTTATACATCTTATGTGGTAGATGAGTAGGTCTTTGTGCTTTTCAAAACTTTTATTGCTGTATTTGGTAACAGTAGCATCGTCCTCCTTGTGCTTTTTGATGCATCTGGGTTAAGGTTGCCTGGTTTATTTTAGATACATACTCTTAAAAGGAACAGCAAAGGGAACCCTCTAGGGTTTTTTCAAACAATCTAAAAACCTCTACTCAGTACAGCTCCTGAAATCCCATTCCTAAATTGACCATGGGTCAGAAAACTCTCAGCCTTGAAAACCTGAGTGGCTTCTGTAATTGAAGTCAATGCAGTCTGGAATGTTACCTTAATTCAGGTATTAATATAACAACTTATTGTTTACATTAATAATAAAACAATGGATTTCATATATTTATTCTCTGATTTCTGAACTTCAGAAAGTGATTTCACTCAGTTTTTCAGGATTGCTCTTTGTCCAGAGCTACATTGCTAGGTATATTTATTGAATCTATTTCTTGAAATGAAAAACTGTATTTCTTCAGTTGCTTTCAGATGCTGGTACTTTAGTGAGAAAGCTGCCCACCATGTCAGCTAAATTTGACACTAGAAAACTGTTTCTTCTTCTTTGTCAGGCAAAACATGGTATTGGAGAAAATTTAAAACTAATCTTGAATGTGATTGAGGAATTAGTTATTAGCTATATTTTGGAGCTCTGAGCAAAAGCATACAGAGAGCAATATAAATGGAGCTGTTCAGAGAATAATCTGTTCTCTGCAGGAACAAAGACATGCAGGGAATTGTCCAAGAAGAAACTGCTGATTGAAGTGTTGGCTGATAATCACTTTTGTGTATGCTTAAATTATGTCACTAAAACCCCTTTCTGTTCAAAACCATGTGCAGGGATTGCATATTTGCAAACAAACACACATTAAGATAATTTATTAATTCTTTGTCTGCCATCCACTCATTATTTCTACTAGAAGTATCCACTTCTAAGCTCCCAACCATGTTAACCTCTGAGCACTGAGACAACATTTTAATTGGCTTACAAGTATGATTTGGCTTTTATCCTTATATAAAACATGAATGTTTCGAAATCTGGTTCATGCTAGGAAATACAGTGCCCACTTGCTTTCAGGATCAAGTACAATGTGTTAACTTCACTGAGTGCAGACGTGCAGGGAGTCCTGTAAATTAGGCACACTCCTTGTTCCAGCCAGCATGGACAAAAGCTTCCACGGGGAGAGGACAAGAAGCTGGTGTGAAAAGTTATTCAGGTTATCTGTGCCAGCTCTCTGCAGCAGAGAGCAGGCTCAGTGCTCCCAAGTGAATGGCACAGGCAGTGAGTGCTCAGCAATTAGCACAGGAAAGTAAAGCTGTGTTTTATGTGGAAAGACAGATGAAAGGTTGGTTAATTGAACTTCTCCTAAGTGCCAAACATGGGGCAGACAGAGAGGCATCCTGTCAATACATGTTTAACGCTATCAGAGAGGGAAAGCAGAGAACATCCTTGCTACCAATTACCTATTAAGCTGGAGCACTGCATCTACCAAATCTGTCTAGGTCTCTATGAATTAGAGCATCACAGCTGAGTGGTATTATTAGATCTATGTCTAGAGTTGAAAAGAGTTGAAAAGATTAGGTGCTTTACATATGAACAGCAAAAAAAAATTCTTAGTAAGGTTTTCATCTGTTTCCTTTGCCTTCTTAAATGGAATCAGTTTTCTGTAGTTTCTTTTCTTTTCAGTCTAGGCTCATTATATAGCTTTTATTTCCTAGTCCTCAATGTTATCAGAAACTTTTCTGGTAGATCTATTTAAATCTACTTGCATGTCTAACAGATTTTTGCAATAAAGCCTGACCTAATCTAAAGCCATAAATATCCCACTACTCTTTTTAATATGGAAAAAAACCCACTCTTTCAGTGTATCATGATGTACATATGATGTGTGTGTAAATAACCTGGATGATGTTGATAGTCAGGAGGTGTATATATGTTATACTAAGGGTCTGTACCTCTGCAGGAACCCTGCCCACACAGGCTCCCTGTTCCATGTAAACTCACACTCATTCCCCACCTCGGAGCATGAGACTGCATTGGAGAGGTAAAAACAGTTCCTGAAAATGACCCACTGAGGTGGGGAAACCCCTCCAAGAACCTGCAGTCCAAGAGCTTTGTTGTTCCAGTTCACAGAGCTTGAACAGAAAATGATGAAATTGGCAGAAGTGACATCTCCCAAGGTCTGCTGGGAGGAGAAGTGCTGAGATGAAACAGGGTTGGATGGGAAAGCTCTGACTTTCCTGGTGTATCCCCAGCCCAAGGTAGCAGAACTTGGTAATGAAGAGCCTGTGGCTTATTGAACTGTGAATCCATCTGTAGTGAAGTGACACAGGAGAGTTGATGTCACTTGCCTGCAAGCTTTGAGCAGCAGGAATTCTGTTTCTTCCCTTCCCTGGATCTCTGAAAAATGAAAATTCAATTCATTACAAGCTGCTGGTTCCAATATATGTAGGAGATTCAGAGCAAGTTGCAGTAATAACTCTAGAAAAATAATCAGAAACTTGTGATTACATGCACATGAAATTAGGTCTTTTTTTTGTTACTCTTTTGCTATAAATCAAAAGACTGCTTTGAAAAATACTTTGTTTTGCATTAACATTACATTGTAATTTTTTGTTCTCATTTTGACATTTCATTTCATGCTTCCTATTTTTTCTATATTTGAAAGTCTTTGTGATTTCTTGCCCATACTTTCCTTAGTATGTATTATAGTCCACAAATTCATACAACCAATTGAAAACTCTCTGTATGAGTGAGAATATATTTACTTGAAGTTGCAATGGTAATGTATCCTGAGCAAGAAAAAGCACAAGTCTTACCCTTCAGATTCCTACCTCTGTATTTGATTACTTAGGTTGCTAGTGGTACTTTGAAAAAAAAAATCAATGGCATTAAAAAGTTTGCTCAGGATACAAGCAAACATTTGCAGCAAGTTCTACAAAGTAGATTTTGGTACTGCCAATATTTTTCACTCCTTCCTCTCTTAAATCCTGCTGTTTGTTGTTAAAATAAAAATAGGTTGGGTTTTTTTTGCCCTGTGAAACAGCTGTGACTGCTGGCATTGTGCAGCAGTGACACAGGATATACTGCGGCTATGGATCCACTTCTTCCACGTGGGGAATCAATCAGGTGTCAGATGCTCTGTGATGTCTTGTATGTCATTTGTATTTTACCTGGAGAGCACTATGACACATGTGCATAATCTCAATAAAATATCATCCCTGGAGCTCAGCTCATGCACTGCACCACCCATCTTGGTGCCAGTGGGCAACCAGCAAACTGCTGAATCACCACTTCCTACATTGCGGGGGCCACCTTCACAGGTAATTCATCAGCTTTGCATGTAGGAATAGCAAATCAGTACACCTGCAATGACTACTGACATCTTCAGGCCTCTTTCTGGGCTTTTTACCAGAGGATTTGCAATCTCTTTCAGTTGCAGTGGCTCTCCAAATTAAAAAAACTCTGTGTTTTGTCACCCATCTTGTTTGGGAGCCATGAACATCATATTCTTCTCTGATAGATAAATACTCTGATTTTCAGTGCTTGCATTCATTTTTCAGTATCCACCTATCATTGACAACAGTGTCTTCACCAGACATACGTGTTGTAATTCATGCTCTGAACTTTTCTGGAAAAGCAACATCTCCAGAAATTAATTCAGAAAAAAAGTCCCTTTCCCAAATTAACCACTATATTTTGAAGGTGCAGGTGGTTCAAGGGAATTATTTAGAAAGCACAATGTTCATGCTCTCTCCTGTCTTTATTTCAGTGTGGGAATACTTGCTCCCTCCTCTCCTGCTTGCCTTCAAGTGCATTTCTCAAGACCTCTAATAATACAGCAGATACCCTGGGATAGCTAGTGGAAAGATCTCCAATGGAATGAGTAGATGTTAGTTTTATCAGACATCCACTCAACTTTCAAGAGAGGAAATAGCAATGGTGAGGTTGGTGGCTGTGAAACTGCTGCCAGCCCAGGTTGGTTTGGTTTGGGACAGTGTTTTACTCTATGGGCTGTATGAGTAAGAAGGCAGGCCTGCAGTGCTGTCATCAAACACCATTTCCCTTTACATTGCAACTCATCCCATAAAGGACAACAGGTACTGTGTAATAAAAGGGTCATATTTAATATTCTGTGACAGTGGTGCTGAGTGGTGTGAGAGGGACCTTCAGATCAGCTCAGCTGGGCAGAGCGCAGTGCCAATAATGCCACAGCTGTGGGTAGATAGATAGGATAGATGCCTGTATGGGCCACTCACTTAAGAGTTGGACCTAATGATCCTTATGGGTCCCTTCCAACTCAGATCACTCTGTGATCTCTTCCTTTTTTCTTTATGCAAGTTCAGTTTCTCCCAACTCATGCACAAGGGCTAGGTAGCAACTGCACCTACTTTGCAGCACCTTAATTAGGACTTCTGCTTATCAGTGTGAAGATCCCCAGTCAGAGAATGACTTCAGCACAGTGCTTTAGTTGATTGGGGTGAAGGGAAGTGAGAGGGAGTTGTGTGAAGAAACATAGTCCCATTCCAGTTTAACTTTAATTACAGATAATGTCTAACAGCCAGTGGTTTTGTATTAGCCTTGATTTACTTGGTTTGTTCATTATCAACGAAGTGTTGCTCTCTGTTCTGGGGCTGGGAGGAGTTGCAAAGGGGATTGAAGTAATTTCCTGCATACAAACTTTTCTCTTTAACTACTGGCTTGGTTTTTTTTTTCCATTATGTGTAGCAGGCACTGGTTTGACATCAAATATATTCAGTTTACTATGATGTGTGGTTTCAATATACAGACTGCTCCAGTGGGCCCTATTTGTGCATAATGTTATCACAAGTTATTTCAACTGAGTGTGGCTCCAGTCTCAGCCTGTGCCAAATGAGTATGTAGATAAATTTCCAAAGACCATATTGGATAGATTTTATATCAGCCATGATTTTATGTCTGTGTTGGTAACTGAAATCTCTGTTGAAGTAAATGTTAAGTTTCAGTATTTATTTTGGAAAAGGGTTACCTAAATAAAATGTATTCTGTAATTACTGTGTAGCTTTTCTCTGCTGTCTGAGTGCTACAGACTGGTTATTTTATCTTTTTAAGAAACTGTTCTGTTTTCTTGCTTGTGGAGCTTTGACTGAGGATGTGTTCTTAAGGAGAAGGCTGGGTTGACTTCTTTATTGCTTTGCTTCTTTCTCACAGTGATGCTTATAGAATTAGATTTTTTATTATCAATAGTTGTGGGTTTAAATATTAAATTATAGGGATTTTGCTGAGGCTTGAGAGGCTGGTAAATACCTAAGGTAGTAATAGGACACATGAGCTTGTAGGGGTGCACTATTGCCAAGACAGGCAGTGAATGCCCATATAGACTGTTAGAAAGCAAGTAACTGATTATGTTGTGCTTTGCTATTTCTTTTTCCTTAAGGGAGAAAACACTTCTTAAGTGGATGCTTTCCTTCAAAATGAAGCTGTTTGATTGATATGCAGACATTGTTTCATAAATACTGAAAATTGGAAAAGGTCCCCTCTATGACCAGCTAATGGAAAAGACTGAAAACAGCAATGATCTCTTCCTACCCTGATTATTCTTCTGAAGTGAAGCTGGCCCCTGAGCTTCTAGAATAAAGCAGCCCATGTACTCAAAAAATAAAGTGCTGGTGCTTGCCTCTTCTCTGTAAGGTTAAAGTGGAAATGAGGCTTTTTGTAGGTTGGAGTTTTTTAATTACTTCATTGTGTTCATTATAGGGACTGACCAATATTTGCTTCAAAGGATATACCTCAAGCTAAGAAGTGTCTTTATTCTGTGATCATACTGTTGTTTTTTTAGCTGAATGTCTGCTCTACACCAGGAAGCTCACAAAATTAATTTACTTTTCCTGTTATGACCTACTGTGCAAGGTTGTGCAATATTGTCAAGTGGCTTGTGTACCATTTTTATTCATCCAGGCTCATCCCTTACATAGTATAATAATAAAATCAAAAGTTTTCCCTGTGGGAGACCACAGTCTATTGGGCAGTTTTGAAATTGTAGCTCACTGTAAAAAAGTAAAACTTAAGACCTGGTGATACAATGCAAAAAATACTGTTGGCCTGATTGCCAGGGAGGTGAATGATTAGAGAGCTAGAATGAGACAAAACACTTCCTGTGTATTCTGAATGAAACCTGCAGCAGGGAGGGCCAGCACAAACCTTTGAACACCACAGATGGGTTTCCATCACAGGAACTTGCCTGGAAATGTTCCTCCCATTTGAACATGCACAAGTACCACTCTGCCCTTCCTCAGGAATGAAGGCAAATTCAACTCAAAGTAAGAGTCCTGTGTGCTGGCAGATGATGTTGGAAGGCAGGATGATTGTGTGTAACAGAAGAATGTGAAGATGCCGTTTGTTAACCATAAATTTCTCTTTATTTCTCCTTTTCATGTGTGGAACCATTTGCACACAGTAAAAGCATGTCAATTGATAAACACTTGTTTTGGCCCATCCACAATATTCCAAGTGTCTGCTTAGTGCCAGTCTGTGTACTCCCCACATGGGGTAGCCCTGTTCAGTTCTCAAACCATTTGCAGATGTGTTTGTCCTCTTCTGTGAGGACTGGAAATGGTCCATGGGTCTACTACTGTGGCTCTGGCCTCTGTGACCATGATAATTTTAATGCAATTCAGGAGGTTGCACCACTGTAAAAAATTTTGCTCACTCAATATGTGTCTCTAGGAAAAGCCATTACTCACTGCAGGTTTATTATCAGTCAATACATGCAGCTAGTGGAAAAAAAGATGATATTTCTAGTAGCTAAAAAGCAGGTGTATTCCCTTAAAGACTACGTTGTCATTAAATTTAAAATACCCCTATCTAATCAGAAGTGTGCATTTTGTGGCAACTGCTTCTCTCTTTCTGCTGGGAGCAGTGGGAAGCTGGGATAGGATGTTCCCAGGTCACTGTTCAAGGAGCTGTCTTACAGCTCACGTAGGTGCTCAGCACAAATCTCACAAATGATAAAGCTCCAACTTCCCTGAGAGCTGCTCTTCCCTGCAGCAATTGCCATGGATATCAAATAGTTGGTCTGCAATGAACTCTGCTTCTGAATGTCAAGCTGTTTAAACACTATATAGTCATCATTTGGGAGATAACAAACTTTCTTTCATAAGTGCTGATTGTGTCGTGTTAATTTTGAAAGTAATCACCACCACAGGGTGAGTGTGTAAATTATCACTTTGCAGATGCAGTTTTTGCATTGAGACAATTGTTCAAAGCCAAAATAGCAGATGAATTAGCAGATATGTAAGCCCTCAGTTAAATGCTGCATGGTTCTATTTTTCATTTAAGGAAATATGCTTTTAGTGCTTGTAGCTCCAGAGAATATTCAGCTTTACATTGTTTGGAGTTTTTTTAAATCTTACTAATAAAGGAGTTTGGGTTGTTTAACATATTCTTGGGAGTCTGTGCTCCAAACTTTGCCCTCCAGTTGGGATTACAGTATCAGTAATTGCTGCCTCATGTTAACATTTATTTAAAGCTGCTGATTTAACATTTAAAAATTCTGAGGTTAATGGATCTGTATTCACAGATCCATTAACCTCAATAAAAACAAATGGGACCTTTAGTGAACTAAAATAAGTGCAGATCAAGGATACACTTTCACTAATACTTACTGATAGCATTTAGATTGTACTGTTAAAATGTCAGGTCAAAAAAAGGGCTAGTAATGTACTAATATTCAAGGTGAATTTCAGTGTTTGAGTCTCTTATGTGATCCAAGATAGGATAGTTAAGGATTAAGCAAGTTGAGTGTTCTAATTGCAGGATATTCTGGGTGGATTGCTCTATAAATGGTATATCATTGGGGCTGAGCTGGGTTTGCATAAGAGTGAATTTGGTTTAAATGCATATTCATCTAATGAGCATATTTGTCTAATTATTATAGTTTAGTTAAATTACAAACATTTATCTTATTATATATAAAAATTGCCTTCTAGCTTGCAGCACAGGAGAAAACTAATATTTAAGAAATGAATAAATAATCCAATGTATTTTCTTAGAGTTTCTTTCATTTAGTCCTCATGTTTAATCTAACATTGCCATAAAAAAAAAGGAGATCTAGGAACATGGTTTAGAAAGCAAGGTCTCTTCCCTAGTTCATGTCCTGCATCATAATACAGCAAATTGGCTTTTACAGTAGGTGTATAGAGAAATAGGAAGTGTAAATCCTGACTGGAATTCAGTGACACAGACATATTTGCTTTTGTGGGAATGAGTTGATTCTGCAATAAACATGTGATAACATCTCTGTTCATCTTTAGTTCTTGTTTATCAAAATTGTGTTTTCTGTTGAGGTCCTAAATGTGTATGAGGTACACTAACACCCAGTTCAAGAAGTTGAAAATTGCTCAGTGCTAACTCCACACTTGTACTTGAAGAGTGAGAGCATAAAACAAATGTGTTTGTGCTCTATCCTGTGTATAGTGAAGGACTGCTTATATCTGTTAATAAAGTAGCCTAAATACTACAAAGATATTGTTATTTTAATCATGCAGAAAGGATGAATGGGAAATCATCCAGCAGAGAACTTTGAAGAGCCTTATAGAGAGGGTTTAGAGCTCTTTAGACCCAGAGTAGATGGGTCAATATAAAGGCAATTTAGTTATATGGGCATGCAAAGTTTTAGTGGATGGTTATTGAAAATTGTAAGATTTTCTACATGGCAAACACTTAGAGGAAGAATGTGCAAGGGCACTTCAGTCTTTAGGAGCCAAAGTCCCTTTGAAATCCACATTATCAACATCCTTCAGAAGAGTTTTACTGTCATCATTTGCTGTATCAAACAGGGGTGTGATATATTCTTGCATGGTACACCATAAATAAAAATGAGTTTGTATATTTTCTTCAAAAAATAAACTTAAAAATGGGAAGAGGGGAGTTTGAGTCCAGTTCCAAGGATATTCTACTTTTACTTCAGGTTTCTGCTAACATTTTTAAAGTCTTCACAGTATTACACAGGCAGATCTGTAATCTAAACTGGGATTCTCCTAGAGCTTGCTACACTTCAGAGTAACCCACTATTTATGTTTGTGCTTTCTAATATTGATTATCCTGTATAAATCACAACAAACAGGTATGTATTAAAATCTAGTAAGAAAGAAAACTAAAAGGAAATAAATCTCAGTGACAAGTCTACAGATATCTCAGAGTAACAGCTTTCCAAAGTGTAAGAGTAGAACAAACTAGACTGTAGTTGTCAAACAAAAGAGGTGAATAGCTTAGATCTACTGCCATAATATGTGTTTTGATAAACAGAGCCCAACCCTATTTAAGAAAAACAGAGAAAAACCATTTTTATAGTACTTCTCTATTTAGCAAAATAGACAATGTCACTTTTCTCCTGCTGTGGTTTCGTTTCAACTTGGCTACACATCAAGTAGATTGGATTCTCATGCTGGAAACCAGGATGCATTCCTCTGTGAATTGGAATGAATTAGGAGCACTCTGATGCCCTGTTGTCCTGTAATATTTCTGCCTTTCTAAGTCTAGTCTTGTGATAATTTACTATTACATCTAGGATAACACTTTTAATAAAGTTTTTCATCTGTTAAATTTTATTAGTAGTAATATCAAGGGGATTTTAGCAGTGGAAATATTTTTGTTTTCTCTGAAAGTTGGACTTTAAGCATTCTCCAATTTGGCTGATGTGAATGAACTTTAGAAATTTTTTCTTTAACCAATATTAGGTGGCATTAAAATCTTCAACTGCACTCTCAAATATTTTTGAAATGGTGGATGATGATGATGATGATGATTAATTATTATTGTTGTCATTGTTGTTGTTGTTGTTGTTGTTGTTATCACCAGGATATTCTTGTATTTCTGCTGAGCTGGATATCTAGCTTTCAGATTCTTTTAAAAATCCCATTCTAAATTCTTAATTGAGGAGCCATCAGCAGTTTCCAAATCTATTGTTGGAGCTATATCATCCCTAAGAATATCTGAAGCATCTTCTAAGTCTTCTTCACTAGCTTGGAATAAAGTCTTATGAGTATCTACTTTGCACTTAAAAATAAGTCTTCCTACAGATACCTCTATTTAGTGATGTGGTCATGACAAGGACTTTTTGAAAGGATAGTTATAGAGTGCCCATGCCATGGGATTTTAGCCAGAATGGCAAACTGTTTAGAGAGCAGGAATGCTTTCTGGCAGGTGGTCTGTGATGTTTTCTCCTTGGATCTGTGTCTAGGCTGTAGCCAAGTTTATGCTGTTTCATTTTCCAGGAGTCTTTCCCGTGACCTAAATCTGCTAATGACACACAGCAGCAGGGCAATGTACTTCTCCTCCTCCTTTGGTGCTCTTTTATTAATGGACTGTGCTGATGAGAAGATCTGTTATTGATTATTGTGTATTGGCCCCAGTTCAGCTGAGTGCCTCAGCACTTCTCTGACTTTGAGTGGAAAAGTGTATTAAGTACCATTGGAGTATTGACACAGTCAGACTGAGGCACAGTCTGAGAATCATAGTGAACAGCTTTTATAAAACAAATTAAAGAGTGAAAGAAGACAAACATTAGTCTTTCATCTTAAAAAAAATGTGTGAGTCATTAATGTGGGGATCTCTCTAGGTTACCCTGTGTTACATGTATATAATCTATTTTAAGACAGAATGAAGGAATTTACTTCTGCTGCTGCATTTACATTTGGTGTTATGTGTCAGTGATTCACAGAATGGTTAAGATTTGAAGGGACCACTGAGGTCATCTAGTTCAACCTCCCTGCTTAAGCACATCTTCATTTATTTCATGTTAAAAATAATGATAAGACTGGGAGATATTTGTCAAATTTTAAGTTAAAAAGAAAAAAAATTCTGAAGTCTCTCATTATTCTCATTATTAGTCTATAGCAAACCATAATATAGAAGGAGCAACCAGCCACATTTTCTTTCACGTGTCTGAATAAGTGAAACTTTAAAGTGTAATTCCTCAAAATGTAAATAAATATTATTAACATAGGCTGGTAAGGAATCATTAATTCATGAAACAGATAGATATTAGAAACAAGTGTATCTGCCCCATATAATGCTTTAAGATATCTAGTACTTTGTGCTTTTTTTTTCATTCAAAATGAGGGTCTCCTTGCTTGTCTCTGACTGAAAATCCATTGAAAGGTGGGAACTCTGAAACGCAGATATGCAACTTTTCTGAAAAAGCCTATTTCCCTTTTTTGCTTTCTTTCAATTCAGACTGTGCATATTCAAATTAATTGAACATAATCTTTGCTTTATATAGAAGAGTGAACAGAGTCCTGTTTGTCTGGAGCTGCCCCTGGCTCCCAAAGCAGCCTGCAGTTCCCACTTGTCCTGGTGGTGCTGGTGCTGCACTGTCTGTGAGCTCTGAGGCCACATCTCTGGGGCACGAGCATCAACACGAGCTGCTCTCTGTGGCCCTGCCTGTGGGGTTTTTAGATCAATTAAACAGCTCTGGAAGCCCAGCAGCAAGCTTTGAATGCAGCTCTGTGCATCTGGCAGTGCCATGGGCTGTCGCTCTGTCGGACAAATAAATAGGCCACGAGACAAAGAGGCCACTCAGGAGCTCAGCCACCAAGGCTGGGCACAGAGCAAAAGGAGATCCAGCCTCTCTTTATTCTTATATTTATACCTTTTTACAGACAGTTATGGATTGGACAAGGAGGTTGCCACCTCTCCAATTCCATAGGTGAGAAACAGAGTCCATCACATTCTCCACCCCAGAAAGAAGAATGAAAAACAACATCCAAAGTACAAAACAATCCTTGGCCGGTTATAGAAACATGGATTGTTTACACAAAATCTATGAGAACCTTTGCTACCAACTATAAACACAGCACTCTAGAAAAATCAAGGCGACAATGGGCAGTGTGGAAACAGGACTGTGGTGACTGCAGAGACTTTGGAGCTCCTCTGGGAGTGTCCACCACAGCAGCTGGAGCTCTCAGGGAATGCTGCTCTTGGACTTTGGAGAATTGCTTCTTTTGGCATCACTTTGTTGGATTTAGTGCTCTTACTGGATTTGAAGGGCTTTCTAATCCGAAGAGCCCATCTCTAACCATCTCTTTCCAGCTATTTCATGGAATGGGAGCTTGGGTTTGCAATCACTGAGGCTTGATTTAGGACTCATGTATTTTATTGTCTTTATTTACCTGTTGTTTTGGATAGTAATGACTGTAATTGAGACACCTAATTCCAAAAGAGGTTATTAAGTAAATAAATTAATCAGATTGCATTTCATGGTAATATAATCAAGATGATATTTCCCTAGTAAAGTATTACTACTTTATAAATAGTTCAAGATATCTGACTGTTTACATATATATTCATGAATATATTAACATTCAGGAAAAGTATTGCAATAGAATTCTAAAGTAGTCTATTTTAAATCTTTTTTTTTAAAAGTTGTGTAGCATAACAATAACACACTGTTTTACATACTTTTATTTGTCTTCCACAACACATGAATGCACTGTAAACAGTTACAGAAAAGTGAAAGTATGTTCTTTTAAAAAGCCTCTTTTGATATTATATCTGCTGGGGTTTGTATTTCACAGCTCGTTGAACATCCTGGGCTTCACTATCTTATGTAAAGAGAATAGCAGATTATAAGCTTACTTATTACCATTTCAGTTTTTATGATCTCACAAACAAGCTCAGCAGCCTTCTTTCCTACCCTCCATAAGTTGTGGTAACTAAACAAAATTAAGCTTGTAATTCATCCTGTTGTATTTAAAATACTTTAGAAGAAATAACTGTATTAGCCTTCTCTCTGCCATAGCACATAAGCAGAACAGAAGGTCAGTAGAATGTAAATGACATCCTAATCTTGAAAAAAAACAACAAGAAAAACTGAAATTCACCACTGGTTATTCACCCCTATAATAAGAGCAATTCATTGCAAAATAAACTTGAATGCTGACATGTTGAGAACAATGAAGCAATAAAAGCAGTTGGTTATGGTAGACTTTGTATGAGAAGCCTTTTCAGATAAGACTGGGTGAGTGTGTACTGGCACAGAGCAGTAGTGCTATCCCTGATCTGTCCTGCTTAAAATGCATAATTGTCCTCATTTTAATCTGACAAAAGGATATGGCACTTCAGCTTCAGCTGGGAAGAATCAGGATGGCTTCTCCAAAGTCACCAGGGGGATTTATTGCAAACAGTGCAGCTGAGCATGTTCACCCACTGTCACTTTTACTCTGCTACCTCTTTTCCATAAACAAGGAGAGCACAGCACTGTTTGGAGAAATGTAAACCACAGCTGGAAACAGGGTGCAGTTAATGTTATCTTTTGCTCATTACAGTCTGAGTGAATGTCATCTTATTCTTCCCAGTGTTGGGAAAGACACATCAGACAGTTGGTGCTGGTAATGTTTACAAATATTTCTTTGTAGTTCATCCTCAGATTTGTTGACATAAGCTGAACAGCTCAAGGAACCAGAGACAGATAGATTTTCACAGGAAACATCGCAGATCTGAAATTGAGGAATTGAAATGGCTGGATATGAGGACCTTTAGGCCTCATATGTTTGTTCAGCTTTTACTGCTAAATGAGCTCAAACACTAATCCTGGCTTTACAAAAACCTGTATTAAAGTGTATTCATTATGGAAGATCTGGGTGAAACTGCAGAGCAGCCTCTTTCAGTATTCTTTATGTGGAAGATTCTCAGAAATTTGAAAGGAACTCTACTCAATTTTTATCTCAATGGTAATTTTTTGATTTTCCCTGAGCAGCAGAGGGTAACCTGATTACAAAGGCCCAGCTCTCCTGGAATATGAGTTCTGCTGAAGAGATATACAATATCTCTTCAATATATACATATTATACAATAGGTATACAATTAGGGCTTGCCTCCTGGATGGGAGAATAAATGAAGGATATTATAGTTAACCTTCTTTTTTTTTTGAATAGTGAAGAAGAAAAGAAAAAAACAAAACCCCAACCAAACAAAAAAAACTCCAACAACAGCAATTCAAAACCAAACCACCATCAAATTTATGAATTCACAGTGTTTTGCCATAGATAATGGACAGTGAAGAATTGTGGGACTTTAAAGGTAACTTGATATTTAAAATTATCCCCAAAACTCTTTCTATTAAAAAGTATTAATTACCTGTCTAACTATGCAAGTACATAGATGCCTAAGCCCATGAAATTTTGTGGAAATTAATAGCTGGGAGCTTTGAAAATTTTATTTATCTGGTAGTTGTATCATACCTTGAAAGTCTGATTGCATCATAATATTCAAATATAAAAAGTCTATTAGCTAATCATTGATAGGCTAAATTTTAAATGAAAGCTAATTGTTTTCACATACTTTCTTTTCATTTCAGTTGCTTTTTGTAATATTATGTAGACTATTGTTTTTATAATAGTCAAATAGTATAATAGTTAAAATACCTTATCGTGTAACACATTTACAGAGAAATTTGGAATCCAGGTTTCTCTTTCTCCTTTAAGACTTTCAGTCATAACAGCAGTAGAAAAATTATTTTAAACCTGACCTAAAAACTCAAAAAATAAAAAAGCTGGGACAACACCAAGCAATTAACCCTGGGACATTTCCATGCTGATGAGCATTCTGCATAGGACAGGTACTTCTCCCTTTCTAATCCACACATCTTGTGTGCTGCATCCTTCACATATTTTCAGTCCTTTCAGAGCAGCTGATGTGGAGTGAACATTCAATCCATTTTGCTATTACCTTTATGAAAGCTACAGTGCACCTTGAGAAGAGCATGTCTGACCCAATTTGATCTTTCATTTCTAACACCATTGCTTGCTGACTTTCTAAAGGATACTCAAGAAAGGCTTATTAGCAGATGTTATCACTGGAATCACCTTTTCTGAAATAAGGAATGACAGGACCATCTGTTCATTTGTTGCTTGATAACCTAAGCTTCCGTGTTGTCCTGGAAATCCTGCTGATAGATCTATCTCCATGTGGTCACATAGCATTGATCTGTTTGGAGTGGATTTTTGTGGAGCAGAACAGACAAAAATGGAAAACAGAAATGCTATTTTAAAGAGCAAATAGCAAAGGCTCCTGTGGGATATGGATAGAATTTTCAGTGGAACCTAAGTGAAATAGTACCACAAAGCCCATTGCCCTGAAGTGAGAGACAATGAAGCAGTGAACCTGTGCTTGATGCTTCTGGAAATTATATCTCATGTTGGCTTCTATAGCTGGAGGATGTGTGCACTGCTGATTAGTGAAGAACTTAAGTGCTACTGATAAGTGTAGAGAAAAACAAGCAGTGAGGCTTAGAAATTCTCTGAAAATACAAAACAAATGATGAAAACTCTTTAGGGAAGTAATTGACCTTTTTAAATTATATGCTCTAGAGTAGAAAGATTTAAGAGTACTAATTTGCAGTGAGCCAGGTGTGACAGCTTAAGTGATAACGTTGTACTGATACGGTGTGTGAAGTCTAAGCAGTCTATAATGTTTAATAATGAATATATAATAGAGATCTTAATAACCCACAACATCTAGAAAAAAATAAGTGTTTAAAATTACTGCAATGACCTTTGCAGTTATCTAAATCTTCAGTGATTCTCATAGTCATTGATTACAGTTGTATACCGTTGTGATCAAAAGTCACTTAAAATAGTTAAACGCAGTTTTGATTTTAAAAGTGACAGATTGCGCCCACTTGATATGATTGACATGCTTATGTTAATTTTTTCAGTGGAGTACAAAGTGGCACAAAGTAGCTCATGAACGGAGTTGCTTTGCTGGATGTTTATTGCTTAGGGAGAATTTCTGCTGCCAATGAGGGAGTTGTGTGGACTTTTCCCTTTTCACTGAGTCAAGGAACTCTGGGTTAATCCATCAAGGACAACAAGTACTACCTAGTCTAACAGAGCATCAGCTGTTTCCTCAGGGAAGTGGAAAGGGAAGTAAAGGAGAATTGAAATTTGGGGGTAAAATCCAGGTAGAATATGTATTAGAGTTAAGAGTACAGCAGTTCAGCTGGAATCAGAGAAAAAATATCCTGTGGGATATAATATTGATACAAGTAGATAAATTGCAGGTTTTCTTTCATCTGATCACTTGTGCATTTTTAAATATGGTGTTGGGGAACATATTAATGTATGTACAAGCCCTCAACACATTTTTCAAGCTATTCAAAAAGTAGCAAAACTCCTTGGAAGTGAAGCTGCAGCAGCTGAGTTGGCGAAGCACGAGTCCTTGTGGGAGAGCAGTGCCCCAGGGTTTGCATTTTAAGCAAGAAAACTGTCTGGCAGAGTGGGGAGAGTGTCTGAACCCTAATAGTCCATGCAAGATGTTTCACAAAAGCAACTACACACCACTGCTCTTTGGGCATTACAGCTCATTTTGCATTCCTTCATTAAATGATGACTTAGTGGAAGAAGGTTGTTCAGAACCCAACTTGTAACAGGGGAAAAAGTCTCTACTAAGCTTTTTTATTTCCTCTGTTTGCTCCAGAGAGATACTTTAAACGATTTTGAGTGCAAGTATTTGAAGCTATATAGACATGGAGTTGTTGGGGATCTGGCCATGTGCATGTGAAAATATAGAATGTATCTAAAAGGTAAGAGACCTGTGTTTCAATTAATTATTTTACAGGTTAATTTTCGTAACACTTGACCGAAGGAATACCTGCTTGGCCTGCTTATGACTAATTAGTAGGATTAACTCTTGTTTAAAAATGTTGCCTGAAAATATACAACAATATGCATACAGACCTGTAATGAAATTCCTAGAAAAAAATTAACTCAGTTCTTCACCTAGGATTCCTCTCAATCCTCCTGGCAGGGCAGAGTGAGAGAAAGGAAATTTTTTTGTCCAGTAGGAGTTTCTTTTCTTCCTGGGCTTTAAAATTGCACTGTAAGTCCTACATTTGTTTCTTTGTTTGCTGTAAGCTTTTTAAATGATCAGCTAATAAATATGAATGGCAGTATTCAAGTTCACTTACTGCAGGATATGCAGAGCTAATGAGTCCCCTCGTTTTACAGGGTCCTGTGGGAAAGGAAAAGAGTCATCATGAAATAAACAATTGTGAATCAGGTTGTGTAAATATGCTATCTGCTCTCTTTCTCCAAACAGTGAATCTCTAAAAATAAATACACTAAATTGTTTTCATTACAACTGTTATTACTGTATAACTATCAGTCTGTCAGGTTTTATTTGTACATTTTTAGTGAAAGCATTTGAGGATGTTCTCTGCCCTCTTCAAAAAGTCAAGACTGGCAAAGTTAGTCTCTATTTCCAGTTCTTCAGACCAGAGTACACTTTGTGGGGTTTTTAGTTTGGTTGGGTTTGGGTTTTTCCCTAAACGTATTTTTGAAGGAAGTCTTTAAAAAAATGGGCATATTTCCCAGGTTAGATATTTAGTGTGTACTTCATGTGTGTCATAACTAGAATTTTGTAGCTATAAAGGTGATAAATGCGAGGAAAACTTCTGTGGAAGTGCTTTATTGTGTATGAACTGTCATAGATTGTTTTTATTCTTTGTACATTTCCAGTTTCATTTTCTAAGATTGGGGAAATAAGCTTTAAGAGAAGCCCTGCCATTCTGTGTGGAATACTATAGCCACTCTGCATTACTCCCAAGAAAACAAGATTTCTCAGTTGTTGCACTCTTAGATGATGTCATACTCTGAATCTACTTTTCTGAGTGGCTTGTGCTCTTACTGCCATGATAAGAGCAGAGGTTGTTGGGCTTTTGTTGTTTTAGTTTGGGTTTTAGTGCAATCTGTGCTCGTTTGCCTTGCCTGTGTATCTTTGAGCTTAATGTACCTATTTCATCTTAAATTCTTGTGGCAATGTCAGCTAATGGCATTAGCTAAAAGCATCAGCAAATGGATTTATTTGATGTCCTCCTTTCGAATGGAGGAACGATAGCTCCAAGAAGCAACAATTCCTGTGTACAACATCTGCCTCTCTGTAAACTTCTGCTGCTTGGCTCATAGTTGGACCTAGATTTCCTGCAGTGGAGCAGGCAGGCGAATCTAAAGTACTATTTGTAGGAAAGGATAAGCCTTCATGGTTTCTATTGCAGAAAAAAACTTTTAGAATATGTAGGAATATCCCTTTTGAATATTTGTAATTAAAATGTTTATTTATTGAAGCAACTTTGTATTAAATTAAGATAATCTGCAGTACTACACAATGAATTTTGAAACAAAAATTAAGTTTTCTGAATCACTCAGATTATTTTTTTATTTTTTAGTTTTCTTATTACTTCTCTGAATTCAAGATGAAGAAGTGTTTGATATGTCAGAATGGTTCAGAGACAGAAAAACTATTTCTTTTCAACCTTTATTCTGCAACATTATTAATAAACATCATAATTTCCAATGCTGAACGTAAGATATAATGTGGCTGAAAATACTGTGGTGAGCATCATCAAAGAAAGCTTGGTTACATAGCAATTACTTTCAGTTAAAATGATCTCTGCATATCTACTTTTCAATTAATATGCTGTTATGCAAAGTATCAGGGTGCAAATGGTTTCTCCAAACTGACCTGGGATTTCTAGTGAGATGCAAAGAACATTGGGGTAAGTCCCTTGATTAATCCTCATGTGAAGGACAAAGGGTTCCTACAGTTAGTGGGATAAAACTGTGTCAGCCATATATATACAGCCAACAGAGCCTTGCCAAATGCCTTTCATGCAGAACTGAGAATACAGGAATATGGAAATGTGGGCAAACCCTGTTTAGAGGGAGTGTCCAAGTGGCACCGAAACAACAGCTTGGGGTTTAGGTGTACTTACCTGTGCCCTGTCCCAAAGGTGGCTGTAGATGGCAGGCCAGGCTTGGGTCTCTACATAAATTTCTTTTTCAAGGTTTCTATGGAAATGGTGGAGGTGATAGATTGGAAGGAAGTGTGTGACACATTTATGTTCTGCTCTGCTGCTTGTTTGTCTGTGAATGTCAGAAAAGTGCAGGCCTCTCTATGGAATTCAGTGCTTACAGTCTTCTCCTGCCAGAGCAGGGTCTGTGTGTGTCCATGGGAGCTGAGCCCTCCTGCTGGAGCAGGGGGTGCAGACCCATCCCCATGGCCCCTCAGCCAGGGTCCCAGGCTGTGCATGTGCTCCTCACCCACTGGGGCTGCAAAGCAGGAATTGGCCATGCACAGTCTGAGCATAAATTCCAGCCTTTTGCTTTGGCTGCGACTCGTGTGGATGTGGATTCATGGAGAACAAGTGTATGTCCAAAATTGTCCCATCATTTCTGTGAGTGCCCAGGCAGCTTTTTGGTTTGAGCACCTGAGCTTCTCTGCTATTGGTTAGATGTCACAAACCTTCCATGGGCAAAAATATATCCATGGGATACAATTCATGTCAACAAGAAGGGGATGGTGTTTAACAGTAATAAACTCAGCAGTACTACATTCGATTTGTTTTCTGACAAAGTAACCTGCCATGCTTTATATTAGAGGACAATGCTTCTCTGCTTTGACAGACTGCTAGGTGAATGCCTTTCACTCAAAACCTGGCATATTTTTCTTTCCGCACATGGACTGTACACATGCTTACACATTTTTTTACTGTCATTGTTCTGCTCAGCTTTGCTTATTTTTTGTACAGGTTGTTTCCCATATTGTTGTTTGTCAACCCGGTTCTGGGTTTGATTTTCCTGATTTATCTGGTTTCATTTTGTTTCTCTATGTATTTGGAGAAGAACTCTTCTAACGTAATGGGGTACCTACCAAGCAGTGCTAGAGCTTTTAATTGCCACTGTATTTGTAAAATAGCTTTCTTGCCTCCAGTTATGTGAGGGCTGATACTGTAAAAATAGTGTATGCTATTGTTGCTGGGAGTATTTTATTTACCAAAGTGTTTTGAGGCAAACCTGCCCTTACTCATACAGGAATCCTATTAGGTGACCCAGGTATGTACCCACAGCTTTGTCCGTCTGAGCTCTTGCATTCCTTAACAGTCTGACAAATAAGGCAGTGAGCATCTTACAGAATTTAGGAAAAAGAATTTACCTTTGAATAATATCTATGGCTCACTAAAACCAGACAAAAATCCTATCCTCTGCAATATCTGTAGCCACAGACTAAAACACAGGGCAGCTTTGTCTTCAGTTTTTGAAATGAGCAATGTCCTTAATTCATTATCTCAGAAGGGAATTTATTCAGTAGGAAATCATTCTGAACACTTTTGGCTGTTATATGCCCATCGTTTTCAAAAGTGCAAATTAACTCACAAATCGTTTTTAAGTCTGTAAATTGTGCCATTAATTGACTGCATATAAAATAAGAAGTTAATGCCATTTTTTCAACAAACTGAATGACTCTATCTACGTTCCCTTCTTTTATTAGGTATAGCAGGCACCATAAATTCAGTGTTGGGCTGTGGAACAGGGCCTATCAAGCACAGCATTAGAGCACACAGCAAAGGTGAAGGAGACTTTGGAATCATGTCCTTGCTTTTCACATTTAATTTTTCAGCTGGTGCTTTAAAAGGCATCCCAGACATTAGGTATTCCCAGGGGTGTGTTGGGTTCCTCTGCTGCTTTAATAGTGATCATGACACTTGCAGGAGTGTGGCACTGAGAGAATTAGTGAACTCATCTGAGGCAAGGAAGGAATGATCAATTATTCACCACACGCCACCAACTGCAAGAAACACGACTGCTGCCTGTCTCTCTCCTTTTCTTGTGCACACACAAACACACACTCAGCTTATACTATTTGTCCAATTACATTATTTTCATTCAAACAATCTCTAGAGAAACTTGTTTATTTGAGTATGCTGGAACATTCATCATTAGGGTGTTGCATCAAGTGTTCTTGACATTCACTGCTCTGTGCCTCCTGCATCTTCCTCTTTAATTATTTTAATACTTGGAATAAATAAAACAACAGAAAGATCTGGCTGATCTTTCTAGAAAGAACAGAATGCATAGAGACATTTCATAATTAGATCAGTCATGGATTATTTTTGGACTATGTTTATTCCTTTCTTCCTAAACTTTTGTGCTTGAACCTGGATTTCAATGGCAGGAGTCTTACAGACTTCAGGTTTCTGCATATAAGAAAGACCTTTGTTCTGCATCTCTAAATATTCATAATGCATGCAAAAAAAGATTACTGAGTTCTTTATTCACTTTGAAATGTTAGTAAGAATATCTTTTCAAAACTCAGAAGTTGTAATAAAAAACTCACTAATCCTTGATCATGGCTTTATATGCTAGAGGGATATTAGTGTTAAAATAGCATATATGGTTTTTTAAATATTCCAGATCACAGCATCTTTGAAATCATTTTGAGTTTTGTTAAGTTTGGTTATCATAAAATTGCACTAGGATATTTTAAAAGTACGTTGGTCTGAATGATCAATAAATCACTGATTGTTGCAAAGAGCTTGTAAATTCTGCCAAAGTTTCATGAGAAGCTAGAAAATGAGAGACAAGAACCCTTTTTGGTGTATAGAACTGAGAAAAACCTGAAGGCAGAGTCAGAAGATGGAATTTATCCTCCTTTTCTTGGCCATCTACAGGAATATTTTTTAAGTCTTTATCATAGAGTGAGTTCTGTATGAGCCCTGAGTCAATAGGCTGGAATATTTCAGCTGTTGATGAGAACATTGTGGAGGAGAGTCCTGTAGAATGAGCAGTGCAGAAGATGCCATCATGATGAGCTTAATAGAGCTTTAGCTGGCTGTGACTATGCATATATATTTAAACCTTTGCTAGTAGTACTCATTGAGCATGTCCTTTATGTGTAAATGTGTAAGTGTGTAAATGTGTGTGTGTGTAAATGTGTAAATACTCATTGTGTAACCAAGTTACTACATTGCAGGTGCTTTGTGTGTGAATGCACTCCCCTCTGTGACAGCCTCAGCCGTGCCACCCCCTCTGCTCCCCACACAGCCACGTGCTGGATGTACTCTCAGCTGTCACTGTGCTCCTCACCTCTGCAAGAAACACTTATAGATTTCAGCTTTAAACTCGTTATCCATTTTGTTTTTACCCAGTTTTGTATTCAGGTGTTCACAAGGGATGTGCAGCAGTGCTGGGCTGTACCCAGCGCTGTCTCTTGGCCCTGTGGCTGCAGGGGACAGAGGAAAAAGGGTCACTGTGGGATGGTTCCAAGCCCAACAGCACAAAGCCACTAAATCTGATAAACCTCAGACTGTCCCAAAAGCTAAGACAGAAAGCTGCCGTGCAGTGTCTGAGGCACAGATTATATTGTGTATTTATGTTGAATGTGATATCAGCTACAACATAGGCACCACCTTCTCTATAAAGAAACATCTAAAGCCCTGTTAGATCTAGAGCTGATGCAGGAACAAATGGCTGAAAGTGCTGTTTCACAGCCTGGGGTTAGCCCTGCATGAATATTAAGCTGGAAACTCCTGGTCTTTTCTGAAATGGTTGTGAAGTGGACACACCTGGCTCTCATTTGCTTGATTTTATCACATGAGGAAAATGTGTTTTGTTGGTGGGTTTTTCTGTTTTGGGGGGTTTTTTTGTTTGTTTTACTTCCCTCACTGTCAACTGCATGGAATATCTTAGTTTTGCTTGCATGTTTTAAAACCAATGTTCTTTTGTAGACAGTTTTTGCAATCTTTTATTATTTGAGTAATAAATCTGTATACCAAAAACCTAATTGGCTTTGCATTATCAGGTTATATTAAAGTCTAAAATTTAAAAGATTTATTTGCAATAATAAGAGTTGCATGTTGCCTGTGCATGTACTTCAGCCACTTTGCTTTGAGGTCCTGTTTATGTACCAAGGCTGTCTCAGTTTCATGTCACCCATAACCACTGGGCATTACAGCATTGGCCACTTTTTGCCTCCAAGTGTCAAACAATCTCAAGATTCCAAAATAGAAATAATGAGACTGATCTTAATCCATTAAATGCATCCTATCACCTCTTCTGAGGTAATTACTCAGGCTTGTTTGCAAAACCAGAATTAAAACATTGAATTGATATTCTCATGTCAGCAGCCCTGTAATTTAGAGTGTGACTGGTAGAGTCTGGTTGTGAGGAAGTTCAAAAGCAGTGGCTTCTGGGGGTACCAAATGTGCTGTGATTAAAAACTGGCAAAAAGCATCATTTATTTCCATTTTACACAGTAGGTCAGGGAAACATAAATCAAGTGTCTTGACAGGAAATCTGTCTTGAATCTAGAGAATAAAATACCATCCTGCTCACTCTTGGTCCCATGCCTTCAGCTGTAGAGCAGTCTTCTGTTGTTGACGTCAGGGACACTTCTTGAATTGAGGTAAAAATCTGCCACACATTTGCTGTAACATTTGTTTAAAGGCTAGTTGGGAAGGAGTAGAGAGGAGTGTTTGTCATCACATCTCTCATCAATGTATTGCTGTTTCTGATTCAATGTCAGATTAATTTCTAGCATTTGTTGACAGCTCTGTGGTTTCCCCAACAGAGTGAAATATAGATATTAACATAAAATGTTGATTGTGTGGTAACATTCTTGGGAGCCCTGACAGTTTTTACAGCTTGTGACTATTATTAATAATATTTTTCTAAAAGCAGAGATATCAGTGTTTGTATTTTTCAGTCTATGCCATACTTAGTAAGAGATGGCAGGGATAAATGTATTTCTGACCTTGATTTGTCTGGATTACTAACTGTTGCTTTAAATTGCCCCAGGTAATATTTACCACACAGAGAAATAAATAAAAACATTGGGATGCTACTGCATAAGAATTGTGGGATTCCCCTTGCAAAGAGTACTTAATGGGTCACAACAGTGAGCTCTGTGCTGTAAGCCATCACAGACATCAGCAGGTGAGAGTTTTGTTCTTTGCTTCTCCTCTGCTGTGCTGAAACAAGAATTTCTCACTTGATGCTAACATTGAAGTGTTTGAACTGATATAATTAGGTTTATTCTGAAAAACATGTTTTAGAACCTGTTCTACAGGTTTACACCACCCCTTGGAGATAAATGAGAAAAGACAATATAGCTTAAAAAAATACTTTCTGATATAATTTCCCTCTTAAAAATACACAAGATTTTTCTCTTTTGCTCTATCCCTTATGCCCTCTCCAGTGATATCAGGGGAATTTGAATACTCAGTGATTAAGTTGTATTGGTATTATTGACTGATTTGCAAATGCTGTAAGCTGTGTTTTAAAACTAAAGTGTCAGCCAGGAAAATTTTAACCATTTCAGTAATTGTAAGAAAAAAGAATGTTAGCAAAATGTACATCTTTTATTAAAAGACAGATGGCAAGGCTGGGAAAGATGGACTAAAGCAGCACATCTTCATGTAGGAGTGGGGTCCAGGACTGCAGCTTTCCAGAACCAACAGCGTGTGGACTTTGTCATGCTCCAGATATGGTTTAGAATAAGTAGGAATCTTAAAATGGAGATGAAACCTTTGAATGTGAACACTGAAAAGGAAGCAATTATGCAATAAATCATTTTGGTGTTACCGTAGCAGGTAGGAAACCCCAACTGAGAATATGTTTGTTTTGTTTCCATATTTAACCCCAATTACCCTTTGCAGGGGAATTCTTTTTAGCATTCCGTTCCTCATGACATTTTTTGGCTTCTGTAGGTCTTATTTTCCCCCACTACATAAATTGCAGCAGGTGCACAGAATTGAAGACATTACAATTAAATGTAATCAAATATTTTAGGCACTAATGAACAGCTCCAGGAAAATAAGTCAAAAGGAAAAAAAAAGGAAACAAAAAAAAAAGCTTTAAGTGAGTGAATTTTCAAACACCCAAGGCACCATAGGGCCAATTAAGGGAGTCAGACACCAGGACACATACTGGCATTAATTATCTTGGAGTTCAGGGAAATAAAAAAATAAAAGCAACAATTATCATAATAAATTTCCACACACTGCTTGTAAGTTGTGCTAATCTACAACACACCTGGGTTTCTGGGGTTGGAAGGGAGTGCCCAGTCAGTTGGTGAGGACCTCACGTGGAGGCTCTTGGGCTGTGCTGGGCTCTGCCAGAGCCTGAGCCCAGGTCCAGCTCCACATTCTCCAGGGAGGGCAGAAATTCAGCCCTGCAGCCCCTGTGCTGGCTGGGAATGCACAGAGTCCATCCCAGTGAGGATGGCACCTCTCCCTCCCTCCCTCCTCTCCCTCACTCTCCTTTTATTACACACCTAATGAAAATGTTCACAATGGGAATATCTCAATCTACTCTGAATACCTGTGGGTCTCTATAATTCTCCTTCCTCCTAGCTAAGTAGGAGCCAAAGTAAAAGGGCAAATGTTTCATGCATGTCGAAAATGTCTTGAAACGTGCAGATGCAAGAAAAAGCAGGATACCCACTGAGCTAAATAAACATTTTTGAAAGGAACAAAAAAATTATCTTTCTCTGACTGATATTTGAACATTTGCAAGGTATTCTCACTGAAAATGCAGGAAAATGGGGTAATGTGTTTTGGGCTGTTGGTTTTATATCAGCATTAGGTAAAATTAGTGTCTGTAGTGGTTTTCTTTGAAGCATTGTGTGGCTGTTTGGCTTCATCTGGAGGGTAAATGTCAATCACTCCAACTTCCACACAACATAAACTAGAAAACAAATCCCTAAATGAGCAAGGTTAGGTTCAAATCTGTTAGTCATGTGATATTTTAAAATAATCTTGATTATTCTAGGTTAAAGGAGGGAAAAAAAGTCATTATGCATGATTTCCTTTCCCTTTGTATCTGCTAATTAAATTTTCATGCTTGTAGTGGAAGTCCTTTGTGCCATTCTTTATGTTTAGAAGGTGTTTTGCACAGTATGGAGAGGACAGGAGGATGGAGGGGGACCTCAGGGAGAATCTGGTTCAACCTTTCTTGGCAAAAGCACTGTAAAAACATGGTCTAAGTGAGATGGCCCAGCCCCCTGCCCAGCTGAATCTTAAATGTGTCCAACAGTGGGGAATCTGTCACTTCCTGAGGAGATTGTGCCAATGGCTGATTGCTCTCAATGGGAAAACTTTTCCTCTTGTGTGTAATCAGAACCTCCCCAGAAATAACTTGTATCCTTTACCCCTCCTCTTTTCCATGTGACTCCTTCTTGAAAGAGATTCTTTGGGGTACTTTGATAATTCTGATGTAAAAATTCACTGTGATCTTTTCTCAAAGCACCCATCTGTAGCAAACACATGGGACAGCATTCAAAAAAATGTAATATTTTCATAACTTAATGTCAGTTAAATGACTGTGTTTTCATTTGCTGTCTGGAACTAGTTCTTTCAATTAATTTATAAAAAAAAATAGATTTAAAAGGTTTCAAATCTTTACCAAACCTTTTAAAATTTTCAAAGTCAAACGGCACAGCTTTAGACATAATATACTACTATGCCTCAGATGAATATTTTAAACTGGATGTATAGGATGTCCTTTTCATAATATAAGAAACATCTGCTGTTTGCTTGTGCATGTATTTTAGAGAATTTAAAAGCTAATCCTTTCTCCACAATGGTTATAGAATCCAATTATTTTGCAAACTGCCACATAACATTAACTTCCCATAACATTTGCTTCATACCTTAATAATTCTTAGTATGAAACTTCCTTAAATTTGTTTTGGAAGCTTCCCAATCTCTTAAAATGGCATTTCAAACAGATTAGTCTAAAGGAGACAACATGTCTCCAAGAGATCAGCATGGAAGTCCCCCCTCCTGTGAATCTCTCCTAAAGAACAGAAGGATGTTGGACAGCTTCTGCAGGCTTCTGAAAGGTTTGGAAGGAAAATTCTGTAGGAAAGAGCATTTCCTCACAAGCAAAAAGAAATAAATCAGGAAGAGGATTCAGTCTTGGTTTTTCTCCAGTTCAACAATTTCTTTAGGCTTAAGAAATAGTTGATTATCTATTATTAAATCTCTGTACTACTTTTAAAGAACATAACTCATATGTCTGTTTTAAAATAAAAGCACAAGGGTTAAATCAAAATGTTCAAATTTTGAAATGATTGGTTTGTTTTCCTCTTCCTTTTGTCTGCCCTAAGAAAATTAAAATGTAGATTTTATGCTGGTATGAGAGTAAGGCCAAGCTCTAGTCCTCATCTCCTTGTTGTAAGATGCTGACATGGTAAACAGTATTGAACTTAGCAAAATATTTTAAGATTAACTGAGCAGTTATTAAAATTCTTATCTTTGATCTTGTCCACTTCATATCAAGACCCAGAATTAATATCTAAGTAGGGTCTGCACTTATATGTAAGGTTTCATTTCTTTCCTTCCCACACTCACTGAGTAAAAGTCCAACCATCTGCCCCAGGTATGATTACAGGTGTGTCTATTCTTACCTTGTCTCCTGGAGAGACATTTTCTGCACTTCCACACCACCTCTGCAGCTCATTATCAAATAAAAGCCCATAAACTCTTTATATGCAGGTGCAAGATTATGATCACTCTTTTCTTGTTGATAGAATTAGTGTCTGAGTGCTGGTATTGATAGATATGATGTTGCTGAGGATTTTTCTGTCGAGAAATCTTTATTAGTAGTGTATCCAAACATAATGAAAAATCATGAACTTAGCTTCTCGTGCTGTTTGCTTTCTTCTGGATCTCTGTAAAGCTTAAGCAAAGCTTTTATGCCAGAGCAAACAGAGTTTTTCAGACCACTGGTTCTCAGAGTGAGGCAGCAGCTCAGGAAGGAGCTTTTCCCTTACTGATGGCTCTGTGGGCTGTGTGCACTCCCCTGCCCCAGCTCTGTGACACTCTGGGGCTCTGTCAAAGTGCCACCACGTCCTGCCTGGTGACCTCAGCGTGGATCTTTGGCCCCACAGGGATCTGCTTGAGAATGAAAGCCCTTTTCTTCCTGGGGGCACTCATCAGGGTTAGAGGCAGAGGCTGAGGTTTAAGGAGTGCTCTAATGGTGACCTGAATTAAGGTGGTTTTTCCATGGGATATTTCAGTGCTTTTGTGTGTAAATCACAAACTTTGGATTTGGTTGGGTTCAAGGTCTGACAGGTTCTCTGTGCTCAGAACCTTCTTAGTAGTTAAGTTTCATGATCTTTAATTTTGTTTTCAAACTAGCTGTAGTCTTGCAAAGCAAGGATGTGACCAATTAACACCTGAGGCTGTAACAGCTTTTTTCTGCCTGATTTGCAGGTTCTTTATGTTGGAAAATTATTGACCTAGTCTGGGAATCCAAACCAGGGGAAGTGTATCCCTGTTGGAAAGCAACCACAGGCTCACACAACACCAAAGAAATTAAGGTTGGAGGGCACAGGGTGTATCATGCATCACAGTGTCGTATTCCCCCATTAAAAATTATCTATTGCCTTAATAACAAAAATAATCTATTAACTAAAAACAACAACAACAAAAGGATGCTTGTGGATTCTGTACCTCTTACTCTCCTGCTGTGGTTTTTTTTTTTAGTTAACAATATTGAGAATGCTTTTGATCATTCCTTTAATGTGCACTGCTTGGGGTTTAATTAATTGAATTAAGGACTCTGAAACTAATACAGGCCTGAGCTGAGTATCCATGGAATTGCATCCATAACAAATTGTATGCACATCTCATTCCTGCACACATTGTAGCACTCTAACCATCAGCACCAATGAAAAAGAGCTGGAAATGTCCTTTTCCCTATAAACTTGTCTTCACACCTAAAAGTATTTTCCCAGTTCCTTGCAGGTTGGTCTGCAGCACTCTGACAGCACTTCTCAGATATACACGAGTGGGTTTAAAATAGAGAGCATAAGAGGAGAAAGAGAACCCTTGAAATACAGGGGAAAAAACCCTTTTAATAAAATGAGAAATCAGCTTTTAGAAAAGGGCAGAGGGGAACAGAAAGGTCTGGCAAATAACAGAATAAAAGCAATCTTAAATTTTTTTATATGAAACTGCACCTAATTCATTTCAAGTAAGTGTCTCAAAGCGTCCTTTTAAAATATCACCAACTGCTAAAATCGAATTCAGTCATTTTATTGTAGTAACTCTAAGTTTACTTATTTCATAATTGGCTTGGCTAGGGAGCTCACCTGGAGGGATTTTACCAGTAGCCATTCTTATCAATTTTTTAATAAATCCCACAGATTGAGTAAAGTAAATAATGAATGGCATAGTACTTGGTAAGTCAATATTTAATTTAATATAGGTTCTGGGAAGCTCACATTTTACATATAGATATTACTATGGTTCTTTCTTAAGCCAAAAAAAAGAAAAAAAAGAAAATATAGATTTTGTTTGCAAAAGGTATAGGAGTAGAATTTGTAGGGTTATTCTTGTAAAATTTAGTTCGTATTAGTGTTTCATAGCTTCAGATTAATAGGGGATATGATGGGGGTGTGCTGACTGCACAAAACACCAATTATTTTTCTGAATCTCAAGATCTGCTCAATTGGTGTCAGTTCCTTCAGGCTCATTCAGCAAGTGTGCAAGGATATACTCAGCCACAAGGTAGCTTCAGTATGATTTAAACCCAGGCTTAAATACCATTCCAGATATAGAGATGCTAAGGATAAGTTTTAGTAGAAGTTATTTTAAAATTAGTAATTTTGCTGCATTTTCTTTCAACTTAATATTCTCGTGCTGTTTCTTTATGGACATATTAGAATACTATCAAAGCACAATTCCCTCTTTCACCAGTAGCTTAAAGCACTTTACATAAAAAATTTTGTGCTGAAGAAAAGGTTTTTTGCAAATGCCATCTTCCAAATAGTATTCCTTATTTATTTACTGTCATGGTGACTTGACTGTAAGGACTTTTCTTTGACTTTTGAAATTACACAAGGCAATAAATATCAGTCTTTAATGCTGCGGGTCTCTGATAATTAGTGCATCATCATAATTAGTATCTTATCATCTGAGTACTTCAAAGGAGAGAAAAGCAACAAACACCTAAGAAAAACTGTACAAAGGCTACAGACTGAAGAGCTGACATCTCATAGTAGGGAGATTTATGTGGTCTATCATAAAAAATTTAGCTTTTCTACAGCTATTAATCACCCACATCTGTTCCTAATGTCTCCACATGGCACCATTGACTATAGTGAAGAAAGTGCTCCAGATGAAAAAGGGTAAATTAGCACTGGTTAAAAAATGAATGCCCATAAGAAGAGCCAGGATTAAATTCAGCTTTTTTTCCTGTTTTGAGAGATATTTTCTGGAAATCTGCTGTTCAGAATGGTAAATCAGAGTAAACTTTAACAAGGGTGTCCCCCTGGGTGCTGTGGGTGGCAGTCCCCATCAGGGGGAGGAAGGGGCTACAAAAAGCTGTCAGCATCCTGGAGCCTTTGTTGGGAGGATTCCTTCCTTCTTTTGGGAACCCTTTGATATTGGCAGTTTCTTCCTTCACAGTTTTAGGGTGAATTTGGTTTGTTTTTATAAAATATAGCCTACTTATGTATTTTTGTACTTTCCATTGTTCAATCTTTTTGTTTACTTAGTTTCCTTTGAAACAGGTTTCAGGGGAATAAAAGAACATTGTCTACCAGGACTGATCCTTAGGATTTGTGCTTCTGTCCTGGGGCTCTGTTGGTGCTGCCTGAGTCCTCTTCCTCAGCACACTTTTGCTGGAATGGTGGTTCATTCACTCCATGGTGAATAACTACCTGTCATCGCTGTAAATTAACTAAAACTAATTCAAGGAACAATTACCTAATTGCTAGACAACTGCTGCCAGGGCTAAACAGGGCCAGGCAAGACCCGGGGCTGTCTGGATAATACAAAGCTTGTAATCAGAGAAAAGCTCTGTCTTGTCTTTCCAGTAGAGCCAAACTCATTTGTTCTTGGAATTATTTTATTATGGAAGCATGGAGCCAAAATGTATGTGTAAGGCCATTAAACAAAAGATATAGACATAAGGTGGGGCCACCGCTGTTGCTAAAATCTGGCAAATCTTGAACTTGTAAATAGTAGCTGCCATTGTTTTATAAAGGCAGAATATAACTGCTGTAAAACCCTTTTATAACATATGAGACATTCAACCATAGTTATCTCAAAGCTCAGTCCTCTAAAATGTAAATTCTACTTTTATTTCCTTGATAACGAGACCCTATGTTTCAGAACATAATACATATATTTATAAGGATATAATATATATATTTATAAGNNNNATATTTATAAAGATTATATATATATAATTATAAGGATATAATCTTGGTTTCCCGTTTCTTAATTGCCTGAGCACAGTTTGTCTATTCTATACCTTAAAATATGGCAAAAGCAATGAGCAGCAAGGTGACATTACTGAAGTTATTTCATTTTGCAAAAACAACTTTTGTTCCTTTACTGATCCCTTAAAATACTGTTATTAAGCATTGGGAGGTGAGGATATCAAATGAAATAGCAGGAAGTCCTGAGTCCTTCAGGAGGGTACAGTCTGTAGGAGGCCTCACACAGCTACAGTCTCCTGCAGAAAAAGCTTTTTCTCTCAACAGGTAAATCAGTCACTTTGTTTCAGTGTTAACCAAAATCCTGCAGGTGTTTGAGTGTCATTATCCCCAACATAGAGACCAGGGCACAGTTAAATAAAGAAGTTAGTGAAGTTAGTGTAAACACTTGTTTATAGACACAGAGGCAGGAAGGATACCTAAGTTCAGCCTTGCTTTTGATGCAAAGATACTTTGTATATTTTTTCTTTTTGGTCTTTTTGGCTCATACCCAGAATTAGCCTATCCAAACTCTTTCCAAGTCTGAAGCAATTGCAACATGACAGGACACTGCTGCCTAAAAAGGGTCCAACTGCTTGGGCTTTGGACAGGCAGGGTGCTCAAAGACTGGAGATCTGAAAGGGGTCAGGGCTGATACCAACCTAAGGCACTGTAGGACTCTCTGGGGGCAGTTATTCATCACAGACAGAAAACACAGCAGCAGCCCTGCTGAGTGGAGAGCCCCGAGGAATATCTAATTGGAAATGCTGAATTGTGTCTGAAAGATTTCCTTTGTTTGGACATTGTCCCTGCCAGTCCTTGTGTCAACAAGCCTGGCTTTGTACTGGAAGGACATCAGTTGTTGTTACAAGGTCTGAATTCACTCCTTTTATTAGTTCATGTTCTTCTGATCTGTAGGGAATCTTTAATTTGACTGCTGCTGGAGTTTCAAGGGGTTGATAAAACATGCCCTTATAAAAGCTGGGCTTAGGATGTTCTTGGGAGGTGTGAGATGGGGCCCTGAGCCCTTTCAGCACAGCTGCTTTGTGGTTGTGCTCTCCAGGGCAAAGTGAGAGAAGCACCTTTATCAACAGGTGAAGACTTTGATATTGCTTGATTTAGATGCATTTAAGTAAATATTTCTGTGATTAACTGGTTAGGGACCTTGATTCTACCTTGAATATGATGGTCAAGGATATTTTGTGAAATATCAGTTTCTAAAATTATTTTTAATGATCTCTCTTTCCAATAAACTTTAAATCACCCAAATTAGACATTATAATTATCACCTACATGGGATTCTTGTCAGAAGAGCCAGAAGATGAAGTAGTTACAAGACCATCCTTTTTCCATTAATTTTCCTGCCAGATGCATGATTAAAATGTTGTGTAATACCAGAAAGCCTTACTGCCCAGGAAAATTTATATTATATTTAATTTTATTTTTTACGGTGTGGTTTTTTTTGTTGTTGTTCTTACCCCCCAAACAGTCTTTATGAAAATTAATAACTGCTCTATTTTACTTCTTATTCACAGGGCAGTTTTCCACTGCACTTCTACCTTCTGAAAGGAAAGCAGGTCCACACCAACAGTGTTATGACTGGCCTGGGGGCAGCAGAGTTTATTTCAGCCAATTAAAATAACAATTACTGTTAGAGACACTAATAGGAACACCCTTTTGCTCGTTAGTTCTACAGCCCAGATGGTATGATTAAAACATCCCCAAATTATTCATTGTACTGATTGCCTCCTCTCTAGAACATTTTTTTGCTAAAAATATGGTACAAAACTCTTTCCATTTACGTGATGGTTTTCGCAGCTTCTTTGCTTAAAAACTCTATGTTAATACAATCACTGCTGGAAGTTACATTATCTGATGCAAAATAAGATAAAGTTGACTGGACTCTTTCCATTATTGTATAAATGTTATATAGAGATTTTTGTATAAATTTTCAGATTTTGTATAAAACTATGTTGACTCAGCTGAGCATGGCTGCAGCTTAAATAGTGAATGTAAATAACAATACATTTGCTAAATGTGATGGTTGAAGTTTTGCAAAAAATTAGCTTGATCTTATTAAGTCAGAAACAGCTTCATTAAGAAAAGAGATGTTTGTTCTTCTTTGAGATCCACAGATTCCAAAGAACAGTTTAAAACTACTCATGTGTTGATCCTCATTCTGATGGTTGCACCCAGTCCCTGTTTCATCCATGTCTGTGGTGGAGTGCAGCACAGAGAAATCTGAATATCTTGTCACTACTCTGCTAACTTCTCTATCTTAGCAATTTCTCCTACAAAAAAGCATTGTTGGGATAGGTGATACATGGCTGGCTTCTGTCACTACACGTTACTGTTCCATGCTGCTGGCAGTCTAAGCTCCAACCACATTGACTTTAGGAGGCTTTAGAAAATTTGTTAGTACACATCTACTTGGAGTTTAACCTTGGAATCAGTAATAAATACTGTTTTAACCCTGCTTTCTCAAAATTCACTAAGTGTGATTTACTAATTCACTTATGTATGCCACATTAGACTCATGTCTCATATATAAATGCTATTTGTCATTCAGGTATCCTTGTTCACTGTTGTTTTCTTCAGCTCTACTGATGCTCTCTTAATGTATAGCCAAGAAGTCTTGTAACACTGCACATCTCACAATGGCTCTGCACAGGTATTATTGTAGTATATTCTGTCAAGAAAAAAAAAAAGAAAATGGCCTTGGTGTATCCTTGTCCCCATTTATGATATGCTAAGAAAGCACTGGTGGCAGTCTTTTCAAGCAATACATATTTAGATTATCTTAAAAATAAAGGATTTTTTAAAGGATCCCCATCCCTTTCCTTGACACTGTTTAGACAAGAAACAAAATTAACCACACTTGTAATTGTATGAGCAAAGAAAGACATTAATACATGGTCTCAGGGTTCATATCATTTATATTTCTGCACTAGGTGGACAGTAATTCTGCCATGTGTAACAACATGATCTATTTGTAAAACGGTAGTTATTCATTCACGTAGACAGATCAATTGGGATTTTTTCCCTGATAACTTAAAAAGGAAAAAAACCCTCAAAGCAGGATAGTGATTTTTGCTTGTATGAGTTTGACTTAGATCACCAGACAAAATGGTTTTCCTGTTCTCTGGTACAGATGTGCAACCTTGTGAATGTCAATAATCTCATTTATTCCAATGCAAATATCCTCCTGATAGTCTCATCTAACTGGGTATGTGAAATCTATGGCCTTCAATCTTACCTGTTCACGTGACTTTAATTTAGGGAGCAGTTCACAGAAACGTGCTCACCAATGTGCACGAACATTGCCAGGGTATTTACAGGTGCTTTTAACCCGAGCAGCTGCGAATGGAGCAAAGCAGCGGCTCCCCGAGAGCAGCTGCAGAGAGCAGCATCCCTGCCCGGAGGGAAGGGCAGCCTCCTGGCTCCCTGCTTACACAAATCTCCTGCTTATTCTGCAGCTCTCTGCTGTGCTGCTGCAGAAGAGCATGGCTGAGATTTAAGGTGATATTTGAAAGAGAAATAGAGAGGCTGGATACACTCTCTGGGAGGGAAGAAGGAATGATGTGGAAAATAAAGAAGAGGCAGAGGCATAATGCTCTAATTAGCCTTGTCCTGCTTCTACCAAGCTGTTCTTACATCTGAGCCATCTGCTGAATAATTTGAATCACCTCCTTGTTACTGGACAGCGTTGAGGAAAAAATAACATTTCTTAGGAATTTTCATGCCTGTTAGTTTGCCTCATTTGCAAGTTATCCTTTCAGGGTGCCGCTGAAGCTCACCAGGCAACTAAGTTTAAACTGAATTTTTACAGTGTCAATGAATTTTTATTCAGTTCTATGCGGTTTTAGCATTGTTGTGTTCTGAATGGTCTTCCATGTAGATCAATGTTGAATTTATTTAATAAGAATTTCTAAGGGACCACCTTTATCCTTCAACATTTCTCATACTGAAAACCCCAGGCATGGGACTTCTTTTTTATTCTAGACTTTTGCTTTGATCAAAATCCAGTTCTGGATTTTAAAATGTGAGTATACAGTGCCACATAATAAATGGCTGGAGAGGTTAAACACTTGCAGTATTAAAAGGGTATATTTTTAGATGGGATTTGTGATACTTAGGCTCGTAAAAATTGTTTAGCCTTTGATGTCTAGAACAAGAAGTCTCCATTATTAAATTTCTGTTTTCCACAAATGATTAAAACTGAATGTCTAAATAAAGGACAGAGATACCACAAAACTCATCCAGGTGGTATCCATCATTTATATATTTAATATCTGGACCCAGAATATCTTCAGTGCTGTTGGTAGCAGCTCTTAATCCTTTTGGTAGATCTGGAGTTTCTTTTCTACTCTGGCCCTTGGTGGAGCACAGTGGCCTTTTTTCGTACTACAATGATTTGAGATAATTAAATTTTTAGGACCCAAGGATCTCAATTTTAATTAAAAGACAAGGGAGTACTCTCCCTTTTCAAAATCCATATTGACTATCTAATGTTGAATATAGACCACAGCCTGTCGGGCTTCCCAAGAGAAGGTATTGTAAACTGAAAAGATATTTTTACGCTCTGTCAGCTTCCCCCTTTCTCTCCCATTAAATCTTCATAAATTTTCAGTATTGTGAAAGTTTCAAAAGAGGGTGGAGCTCCTACTCCTGAAAAATTTATAGTCTGGTAGCTAAAGAAATTGTCATGATAATTATGCTCCACTCCCTTATTTTTTTTTTGCTTTTGTTTCCTTTTTTTTTTCCTTTTACTTTCTTTTCTTTTTTTTTGTTTTTTTTTCAATTTTAAATCTGAGAATTTCTGTATTCCATACCTTTGGCACTCGTAAGTTTACTGTGTCAGCCTGGCAAGCTGAAGCTGGTGACCTAGAAATGTTGCTGCAGCTGTAAATTCTTGCTGTAGATAAACTGCTAGCCTTTTCTTTTATCAACAACGAACAAAAGCAGGAACAGCCAAAAAAAAAAAATTAGAAAAGGTGAGAATGTGGGTGAGATACTTTGAGTATACAAATTTTGCTGAGGAAATGACCAAGCCTTCAGCTTATCTCAGGAGTTCAGCTATTTTCCACTCTTTCAATAGAAAAATAACTCTAAGCCAGAGAGAGGTGAATATGTTTATCATGTAGTACTGATTTGACTACTTTTTTGTACACTTTTGTTTATGTTATTGTCAGGCACTGACATCCTTGAATTTCCACTATTCTCTTGTATCCCATAGATCTATTCTCTGTGTGCCATAAAAGGCACGCTAGCAGACATTTCCCCCTGTATTCTTCCTCATAAATACCTGAATTTGTTAACGCTGGTAAGATTCAGAAATGCTAATTATGTTGAGCTTTCTCCACCTCTGTAGCTAGTGCTTCGATCTGATCTTATTTAAATGCAACTATTGCATTCATAGAAAGGAGACTTAACATTCCTGACTGGGCTGTTATGTTGTATTTTTCTGCTTGAACTCTGAGGATCATGTTTGAGCTTTCCTTGTGGCAATCGTGGCTGTGCTGCTGTACATTGGCCCCATAACTGACTGTGGATTTGACTCGTGTTGCTGTAAAATGGAGACCCTTTTTGAGGCAGAGAATCTTTTTGTGACATCCATTCCTTGAGGATGCATTCCCCTCTCTTGAGGTGGAGAGGGGAACGATCCAGGATTTATATTTGGTACATAAGGCTGTGTGAAACACCAATGCAAGCAAGAGTCAGGGAGGTATTAGACAAAACTTTCCTTTTCTGCACATGCAGAAAAAGCACATATAAGATTACAGTGTGTTTTTCATGTGGATGTGGGATCAGTGATCAGTTTGAGTACTCTGATTTGCATAGTAAATAATATGTCTGCTCACCATTACAATAAGGCTCTTCCCCAATATTAACAGTTCAGAAAAGTTTGTGATCAGATTTCTTGGTCACTGTTAGGAGAGAAGGGCAGCCAGATGTGCTGGTGATTTGAACTGTGGCAGAAAAAAATCTAAATTGCAATTTAAATATACTGTAATCACAATTTTAGTTTTTAACTTGCCAGTGTAATGGCTAGGGAACAGAAATGAAATAATGATATGAAAAAAAAAACAAACCAGCCAGGGAACATTCCCATAACATTCATGCTAAATGATTGATTTAGCTTCATAAAGCTGTTTTTACTCTGTGAGTTCTGTTGATCCCAGTAGTTGGTGCTCTTCATTTTGAGACGTGCGAAGTGATGTGCTAAAGTGAGGGTGGATGTTCCTCATTTATGTCTTTAAAAATTGTGATGTAAGGAATTTAACCTCCTCATAATTGAGAGGATTAGATTTCAATTTAAGTGGTTAAATGCTTTGGAAATAGGTACCAATATTGTTGGAGTTAACAACATGGTTTGCAACACTGATGTGCTGAGAGTGTTAGAATTGCTGAAGATAAAGCATTTGATAGGAGTCTACCTCAACATATGGTTGCTCTGGTACAAACTGTTATCTAAATAAAGAGATAAACCTTTTGAATACCTCTCTGACAGTTAGCACGTCTTCATTAAAGTCACTGTGTTGCATGTGTTTGTAGAAGGTCTGGAAATTTTCCATTTTCTGTAATTTTCCAGTGGTATGCCTTAACCTTGGAAGGTATTCAGGAAAAAAGAGCAGATATTTTAATCTCTCTTTCCTAATCTGAAGTCCTTTAGAACAAGACTAAATTCTGGCACTGTCCACTCAAATATGTATGATCAATGTTTAGAAGTAACTCATGGCATTACCAGAAGTAGTCACATATGAAAGTTGGAATTAATTCAGAAAGCACAAACTTGGTGCTTAAATCATTTAAATGGACTTGTGTAAAAGATGCTGTACTTCTTAAATCCCTATATAAAGAATATAAAGGAGGGTAAGCCAGACATCTGCATGATCAAGCTAGTTTCCAGTTGAAAAATATTTTTTTAAGAAGCTGAGCTGAAAATCTTTGATATTTTTTTAAATAAGATATTTGGGGTTTTTTCTAACATTTTCTGTTTAAGATAAATTCACCGAGGGGGTGGAATTTAGTGCTTTGAGGTTAGGCCATGCTTATTATAAATGTATCAGCAGCCCCAGGGAAAGCAACCAATCCATAGCAATTGAGTGTCTCGAGGCAGCAGGATGGGGAGATGATGTAATTTGTACTGCATAATGAGTCACATGATGGAAAAAACAATCCTTACATGACACTGCTTTGCCTGAGAGGCCAATGTGGTTATGCATGCTTATTGTATTTTTCCATGTTTTCTGTATTTCATGCTTGTATATCTGATCAATTGAATGAATTAATCCAATTATTGATACATGGCTTAACCACCACCCCAGGGCCCCTTTCAGGGGGTTTTTGGGGCTAATTGATAGACTAGTTTATTTGGGCTTTACTGGAAAGATGTACTGGTTTTTGTTTGTTTATTTGTGGTCTTTGGATTGAAATTCATTGTATGGTATTTTTTAATAGCCTGGCATTTATTACTATGATTTCCCCAGGAGACTGAGCTAACAACTTCATAGTTTGCAAGGTCAAGGTTGGTTCTGGGGGAGGAGCAGACTCCATGTAAAATCCCATATGTGGCTCATGTTCAAAAGAATTGCCATTATATCCACACATTACACCGTGTAGCTTGGAATTCGCTGGAAGAAGATTTTTGACCATTTACTGGGTTGAATTTTATTGTACAACAATAAAAACAATATTGTGAACAATGATCTGGGCAATATGAAGCAACTATAAAATGTGTCAGGGAGTTGATATTTTCCAGAGAAGTACCTCTCTACAGCTCCTGAAGGGTGGCTGTGGTCAGGTGGGGGTTGGTCTCTCTCCAGGCAGTGACTGACAGAATGAGAGGACACAGCATTAAACTGCACCAAGGGAAATTTAGGCTGGATGTTAGGAATGAGTTTTTTACTGAAAGAGTGGTAAAATACTGGAATTATTTGCCTGGGGAGGTGGCGGAGTCACCATCCCTGGGTGTGTTTAAAACAAGATTGGATGTGGCACTTGGTGCCAGGGTTTGTTGAGTGGTTGGAGCATGGGTTGGACTCAATGATCTTGAAGGTCTCGTCCAACCCAGTGATTCTGTGATTCTGTATTGTGGATTAGATGGGTGGAGAGGATTCCTGAGCCATTTGATAGAAGCCTGATGCCTACTCTCTTTCTGCAATAGCTTCAGAGTGTTTATTGCATGTTTTTGATAACTGGTGCACTGTGTGGAAATGTAATCCTGCTGCTCCATAACACAAACACTGTCAGAGACTGAGTAATCTCCAGGGTTAGTTCCTTCCTGTAAGGAGGGTCTCATGGAGGGACACGTGGGATTGTTAAATCCACACCTCCCCACTGTGCAAAGCTTTGCCCTCCTTTGGACATTGCTAACAGAGCCAGTGTTAGCATGGACACACATAATCACAGAATGATTATATGCAGGTGCTTTATTGAAGAGCTCTGGAACCCAGGGGTACAACCCAAATCTGGAGTTCAACATGATTTGGGGATCGAAACATATTTATACCCTTTACTTACATAACTCTCTTATAATAATTTGTTAATCACTAACTTGATATTGTTCTATTGTAAATATTGTTTTTACCCAAGCATAAGTTTCAGCCCCGTTCGTTTTCATCCAAGCATAAGTTTCAGCTCCCCTTTCCATAGCGCCCCCCCAAAATAATTACATTTACTAAGCAATTATTACATTCAGAACGTACCGCTCTCAAGGCCTACTATGGTACTGTGATTTTAAAAACATTTTATCCCGATGCTGTCACCAGCAGTGCAGGTTCCAAAGCTCCATGCAGCAGAAGCTACATTGAAATAAATATTAGAAGATGATGTATATTATAATATTGGAACTTATGTATTAGCATATAGATATTTTAAATAAGCATTTGTGTCTTCCCTCAGATCATTGTGCCACAGAAGGCCTTTTAAAATTGCAGCCTAAAAAGAGTATTTAACTTTGAAGAGCAGCCTGCAATGTTACACTAGATATTCCCCAAAAGACTTTTCTTTCTGGGTTTATAAATCCCAATATATTAGGACTAAAATACAGGGCACCTGTCACAGAACACCAGGTGTGCCCTGTAATGAGTCTCAGGGAGGCCACACATTTTAACCACTAGATGAGATATTCATATGTGCTACTATCAGAAAGTACCAAACACTTTTTCTTGCAACATGCTTTCTGTGATCCTGACTTTCTGATTGTTCAAAAAATAGAAATCAAATTGAAAATTTAGACAATAAATCTAATGATTTTTTTTTCTTTTAATTTTGGTGTTTCCTTGTCTTTTCATTTAGATGTAATCACTGCAATGGCAGGCTGAGGGCAAACGAAATTAAAGCAGTTGGGTGAATTAGCTCAGCAAGGGACGGTTCACAGGAGAGTCTTTATCTACTCTTTCTACTGACTGTGTGTGCATAATTGCAGGTAAGGGCACTGGCTACATTTTCTTCAATAGAACAATTATAATAGGAATTATAATTAAAGGTCTGATATTATACTCATGACTAGATATTTGGATCAAAATTGTACATGCACTAGCTTGAAGCGTGTTCTAAAAACGTATTTGATTAAATTTATATTTTATTGCATCCCTTCAGGGGTATGATTATGCAGCCAAAATTACTCAGTTAATTTTAAAATTATGCTTATAAAAACTGGCTATTTTTATTAAGTATTTCAGACTTTGAGTGCACTGTTTCTTATATTGAGTTATAGTTCAAAGAAAAGTTCATATATGCATAGCTCTGCATATTACAGCACTATGCTTGTAAAATTTTCTCAGAGTAATATATATGTATGTTCCATAGCATGAATTTGAGGTACCCAAGACCTTTTGAAAGGCCGTGGCAGAATCAAGCACCTAATTACTGTCTGTGACAACAGCAATCTCATGTAAATGTCTCCATGCTGTGTGTCACAGTGAGAATGAAGACATTTATTGCTCTGCACATAATGCTGTGCCAGATTTTGTGATAGCTAATAACAGAAAATCTTATTTGTCACTGCTGCAAATACTCTAGAGGAGGACTAATGCTTTTGCAAAATACCTTAACTCAGATCACCTCTAGGTAAAACCAGCACAGAATGGGAAAGTTGCTCAGTGGCCCCTATAAAGGTGCATTTTATAATAGTTTAATCTAGAACCCAGTGTGCAGATTTTGGAGTGTTTTACTTACAGAGAAATACACATGAAGATTTAGCAGAAATATGGCCAGATAGTTTTCTGCTACAACATACTGGTGAGAGCTTTGAACCTGAAAAAGAAAACATGACAATAAATAGCAGGGGACATTTCCAGTGTGAGCCATCAGCTTACATTTCCAACACACAAGGCTCTGCTTCTGAGTGCATAGCAAACTCATAAGTGGTTTTCAAAAACCATGGAAATATTCTCTAATTTTTCTTTTGTATAAAACGTATTTCTTCTTTATGGAAGTCCTAGACAGAATTTAGAATAGATAACAATTAATTAGAAAGTTTATAGAATTAAGAATTAAGATAATAAATTTAATGTACAATATATTTGGTTTCAATATAGGAAAATAATTGTGTTGATTTAAAATCATAGTTGGACCAGTAATCCATATCTTGACTTGAACTGGTATTAGGTCAGCTGGAGAACAATCTGTAGCTGAATATTTCTGTGAAACCTGTTACTTCTGTTGAAGAGCTCTTACATCCTCATATTGCTAATGAAAGATATGCTAAGACAAGAGTTTCAGTGTGTACCTGGTTTTATCTTGTTTCCATAGCTTTTCTGTGCAGGGATTTCACAAAGTCTTGATTTCATGTGTCTTTTAAGATATTTCACAGAGCACGTTGGAAGAATTTGGTGGTATACCTAAAAATTGGAATGTGTTGTATTTAAAAGAACTTTTAAAAACTAAAAAGAAGAGGATTCCAGCCTGAAAGTAGGGGTTCAGTTCTGCACAATCCTGGTTATCCCTAGGCCTGGTAAATCTAATTGGTGTTAATTGTGTGTGTGTAAGGGTGTGTATGGAAGGTGAGGACACTCCAGAGCACAGCTGCTGTTTTCTGAAGCTGAATCTTTGCCATGCACCTGCCTTGTGAGGAGCTGTTTTCCACTGGAGCACCTGCTCGCTGCTCTCCTGTATTCTCTTTGTGAATATCTAACAAGTGGAGAGAAGCTGGAGATTTTTTTTCCTTCAGGGATCAGTGAGGACAAAACCAAAAGGAATTTAGCAGGATGAAAACAGCAAGGGCTGAGTATAAGTAGATGAGAAGGTTTCCCAACTCTTTTGTTCATCATCAGAAGTATTCTAAGTGATCTTTTGATATGAGATCCTTAAAATATATCAGAAATATTTGATTTCTGCATTTCTTTTCTGAACCCTCATTCTACAGATCTAACTAGTGTTTTATTTGGTACACTTTTCCTCAAAGATTAGGGGGATAGATAAAACACAGGTTCTTTCTACTCAAGAGAGTCCTATTTTGTTTTGGGCTTTTTTGTTTTAACTGTGAATGGTAATTGTAAGATTGATGTAACAATGTCTGTTGGTAAACAGTGCTTTAATTTTAACCCTTCTAAAGAAGATATGTCCAAATTTAGAAAATGAAGAGACTTTACTATGCATTAAAGCGTTTCTTGTTGAGCAGTATATGTGACATTCCTAAGGAAAGCATGGCATTATATAAAAACAGCTTTAAAAATTGGGATGCGAACTTTGTATGTATATATATATTTGTATATATATGTGTAACCTCTTGTGTTTTCTCTGTACAAGTGGAATTGCAGTCACAGCATTATTAACAGCATTGTCTGATTGCCCCATTTGTAGATGTCTCTCTAAAATATACACGTTTTTATCTTTGCATTCTCAGGGCTAATATCAACAGCATTATACAGCTACAATTTTATTAGTTCACAGTCTCACAAACATTATACTACCTCAATAAGCAAGGAAGATTGGAAACTTGTACTAAAGAATGAATAGGAAGAAAATAAGAATTCTGATGCCCTAGATTCTGGAGTTAATTATGCAAGCCAGCTCCTGTTGTTACAGATGGAAGGCTATAATGTCTAGATTCAGAGATGTGTAGGTGCCTAACTCTCATTGAATTCAAATGAGAATTAGGTTCCTAACTACCTTTCTGAGGCTGGGATAAAGTGATTTCAGCAGCATTCGGTGCCATTAGTGTGGAATTTCTGCCTGCTTCAATGCAATTATTTTGCATTTACTCTGTCTTAGTAACAATAAAAGTCTGGCCGCAGAGTTAATTTGTTGACTATAAATGGTCTGTGATTTTACTCTTTTGAAAGAGAAACGTTGCAAAAGAAACCCTGTTGAGAAAGTGCATTTGTATCAGAAGGAAAAACATTCTTCTCCAAGTTGCATCCCCACACCTTGCTTGGATTGCTTGCAGCCATTTCAAACATTACTGCAGAGTCTGCCTTAGAATGCAGAGGGAGCAATGTGTCTATATATTAGTAAGGCCTTTCATTAAATCTTTACTTTTAAAAATAATTGGTTCTTTTAATCTATAATGGAACATGGACTTACAGGCTGTCTGTGATTAAAATTAAACCTTATTTGTCTTTTAATATGGTGCTATGTTCATCTGTAATTGAGTGGGGATCGATGCCAGCCGTGTGATGGGCAGTAAGCTTATCCAACATGACGGAGATGGATTTCAGGGAAGACAGACTTTGCTGTTTCTGTGTACAAGTGGGATGAGTAGACCATATCAGCAACATTTAATTATTCTGTAGGTAATTATTCATTTGAGGGACACAACTTTCAGAGCAGTATTGGAATAGAAGGAAGACCGATACAATTACCATTTGGCTACGTACACTGTTTGCACTGCTAGCTGGGAAGTCATAATGAGCTTTTTATTACATTTGAATAAAGGAATGTTTTATGTACTAATAAAGGCTCAGATTAATGTTTAGTGTAACAATACTGACTTGGAGGAAAAGAAAAAGAAACCAGAAAACAAAACAAAAAAAGAAACCAAATGATAGATCAGTAGCATGGATTTACTGGGTCTTTTTCTAGTTTTTTAAGATCCTTTGCTCTTGCGGAATCATACAACAATTTAGTTTGAGAAGGACCTCTGGAGGTTAAGTAGTCTAACCCCTCTGTTACAGTTGTTCTCTTCAGACCGGGATGTTCAGGGCTTGTCCAGCTGAGTCACACAAAATCATGGTCACCTTCAATGATGGAGATTCTGTGTCCTCTTTGGGCATATTTGACCACCCTCATGGTAAACCCAAATAATTTTCTCCTGATATCCAACCAGGATTTCCATTTTCCAACACATTTTCTTTGCCTGTTGTTTGGTTTTTTTCTTTTTTTAATTTTTTGTTTGTTGTTTGTCTGTTGCTGTGCATCTCTCAGAGTGCAGGAAGTTGCAGAGAGCAATGTGTCTCCTTAGCACCCTCTTCTTAATGCTGAACAAACCTGGCCCTGGATGCCTTTCATATTCCCCATCCCCCCCATCCTGGTGGTCTCCACTGGACTCATTCCAGGGTTTCAGTATCTTTTATTAGGAAGGCCTTTGCCAAACTTCAGTGGTTTCCCATCAAGCCAAGTCTCCAGTCTGTCCAATCCCCCAGGACAGCAGCCCAGTCCCCACATATCAACTGCTGCCCCTCAGTTTTTTGACATCCACAATTTTGCTGAGAGTGCACTTTGTCCTCTGATGCACCTGCATTAGTGAAGGCTGTTCCCAGTGTCAGTGCCCACACTGATCCCTGGGAGACACCACTGTGCATGGATTGTCAGCTGGGCTCTCAGGCTCTGGGGATCCTGGCAGTCCAGTCATTCTCTACCTGCCTCACTGCCCTCCTCTCCAGCTGTCACTCACCAGCTGGGTGACAAAACAGCTCTGGGAGACTGTGCCAAAAGCCTTCCTAGGGTCTCCTTCAGACCCTCAGACACATCCACATCATCCCATGAATCTGTGCATGTCCAAGTGGGCTGAGCAATCTACACATTTCCTCTGCTGTGGGTACTGCTTCACTCCCACAGGAAAAATTGGAAGGATCTACTGCCTTTAAAGCTGAAAGGAAATTAATGAATCCTCCCAAATTTCATGCAGACTTTCATAACGAATATGTTTCCATTCTTCTTAAACAGTCTTACGTGAAAATGTGTTTTTATGTATGAACTATTGTTCAGGACAACTAGATTTCTTTCACTGCATTCTCTGTGTCTCTTCTACCATAAGCAATTGTTAGCTTTATGCTGCTTGCTAAGCTATAAATATTATAAATAATAAATTATAAATAATATACTACCAGTGATACTAGGGGAGATACTTAGTTTTATTAAGAATAGCTGTGAACTGGAAGGACTATGACCAGAGCAGGTATTATTTAACTATTAAAATTTTCATCACTTTGTTTTCAGAGAGCAAATAATGGTGGTTCTCTCTCTCTCTCTTTTTTTTTTTTTCAATGGAGATGTTTAAATAGTGGTATTACAATGGACGAGCAGTTAAATGAAATTACTTTTTGTCTTAACTTGGACAGATTATGCTTGTACAAAATTTCCCTTTTCTATTCATTTATTTCTGAGTATCTTTCAGCTGCAGTCTACGAAGTATATCTTTCTCTGTCTATCCAACTGCAATATCCATTGAGATTACATTTATCATTTCTTTGGCTAGTGTAATGTGGCATTTGATCTTCATAACTTCTTAGCCTGTCCTAGAGATGATAATAAAAAAATTGTTCAAATTAAGAAACAAAAGTCACTAGAACTTTTGCTAATTTAAATTTTTTGGGTAACACCTATAGTGAGTATTGTTATGGTTTAATCTCAGCCAGCAAATCAGCCACACAGAGCTGTCCCCTCAGTGGATGGGGGAGAGAAGCAGAAGGATGAAAGTGTACATACTCATGGCTTGAGATAAAGGAAATTTAACAGGTAAAGCAACAGCCACAAGCAAGCAAAGCAAAATAAGGAATTCATTCCCCACTTGCCATGGGCAAGCAGGTGTTCAGCCATTCCCAGGAAAGCATGGCTCCATCACATGCATCAGTTATTTTGGAAAACAAACACCATCATTTAGAAGAGTCCCCCCTACCCCTGCTCCCTTCTGATTCCCCCTAGTTCATACACTGAGCATGATTCCATGCAGTCAGGTATCCCTGTGGTCCCTCAGGGCCAGCTGTCCCTGCTGTGTCCCCTCCCAGCCCCTTGGGCACCCCCAGGCTCCTCGCTCCTGGGCTGGGGTGAGGAGCAGGAAAGGCCTTGACTCTGTGTGAGCCCAGCACAACCCAAAACACAGCCCATACCAGCTCCTGTGGAGAAAAACGACTCTGCCCCAGCCAAACCCAGCAAAGTAACTTTCTATTCTTGTCTGGAGTATCATTAACATGAACTGTACTCATTTTATCTCTGCCTGATAGGGCTTGTTACTCTGATCAATAAAATTGTTTGAACTCAAAAATGTAAGAAATTTCATTTTCCATTATGATATTATCAAAAGCTACTTCATAAAGCAATCAGATGCTCCAATGGGCCCCCTATGAAGACTTTTTTTTAATAACTGTCATAAGTAGCTTAACTTACTTTACTGTGTTGTTAAGAAAACACAAATAAATCACGTCAATGTTATTTTTTCCTTCACTTGTTTCATGCAATTCGCCAGATCAATATCTAGCCCCCAAATACATGCAAGGATATCCATATGCCTCCCCCAGGGAAATGGATTTAGCAATTTATAAAGCTTCTCACATTCATCCTTTAGTCCAATTCATTTATTGTTTATCCATTGGAGACCTTTTCTGGAATTCCTGTATGGTATTTTCACATGTAGAACCTTAAACCAACCACAGTGCTGTTAAAATAAAACTGTTCTAAAGCATGAATAAAAAGTGCTCTTAAAAAAAATCATTGGTGATACTTTTAGATCTCATGATTCTATGTGAGAATAAGTACATTTCTGCTGTTCATACCTGACCTAAGTTTGGCTACACATCAGGCAAGAGAGCTTTTCTAAACAACTGAAACCAGGTGATTTCATTTGCTTTTTTTGAGGTTTGTATAGGATACAGATACACCACAGAAGTTTAAGTGTGTAACCAGCTGCCATCAGAACTGGTTTTAACTGAAGTTTCTGGTGCAGCTGCTTTACTGGTAAAGTCTAGTGCTTAGAACAAGCAGAAAAATTTATATATAATGCCTTCCATATTTGTTCTCACTGCAGAGAGTGAAGACCTTTACAAGAGTCATCAGAATCTAATGCAATTACAATCCCATGCTAGGTTTTTCACAGTAACTGTATTTTTATGACATCTGCATGCTCTGTTTTTGGTGAGTGTTACATCAGATTAAATCTGAGTTTGAAGCCCTTTGCATACAGTGAGTATAAAACATTTCCAATATCAGCTTTGCCTATCTAGTGGCAAGTTCTTATTTTGTCCTAATTATGGCTAAACACCATCAATACAGCAGCTTATGTCAGTAAAAGCCTCACTGCAACAACAGTCTCTGTTTTAGTCTCGATTTTAGGAGTTGTTTGTTAGCAAAAGGAGCTGGCACTGGATTCAAGGAAGTTTCTGAAATAGCTTTTGAACTTTTGACACAAAGGGTGTTGCCAGATCGTCTGCCAGAGATGTCACCCCTGATGTAGAAAAGCCTATTGGATACATAGATATGAGAGTTTCCTCCAAAAGAGTAATTTCCATGTTACAACAATGATATGACACTATTCAGTACATTTTAGAGGATTGTTTTACTTCTTCAGTGGTTCAACTCACACAACTTTTGGCAGCTTCCTCCTCGCCATACTTGACGCCTGCAATAAAGACTTGCTCAGGAATGGAGTGTCTATCACGTAGTATTCATTCACTCATTCTAGTCATGCAATTTTACTTATTCATGCAGTTTCCATAATATCCAAGTGATAGATTGCACATAATTTACACAGATAAATTACGTGCAGCTGTGACTTCCAAAAACTTGTAGTTCAGGTCAGTACTTCTAAGTTGTAGCTTGAGACTTTCAGAGATTCAAGTTGTAAATGTTTTTTTTTTCCCATTTTGTTTTATCTGTTATATAAAATGAGAGCAGTCTAACAGAAGATAATGGATGATAAAGTAATAATTAATGTAGAAAAATGTTATGAATTTAAGAGCTTGTACTTTAACAGAGATAGGTTCTTCGAGAGAAGTGAGGAATGTCTGCTTTCCAAGGCTTGCAAAAAAAATAGTGAACTGTTTCTGAATTGTTAAACATGACCTATATTTTGTATTAAGACATTGAGACATTCCTAGATGGCACATCTAAAAGGTGTTGAAAGGAAAGAGGAGGCATCATTTCAGTGTGCAAATTCTTTTGGCAACCATCAAGTATATTCTAACTAGAGGTGAAATAATCTTGCTTGTTCTTGTCTTGTATTCATGAAGGTTTTCTTTAAACCTCATCATTGGATTGCATTTGTTTTCAAAAAAGATCTCCAAGAATAACTGTCAGCTGCTCACCATGGCTAAGAACAATGGAAAATATTAAAATTAAATTCCTAGAGCAGGATGGGATAACATCAGAAACTTTATCTTCTTTAAACTAATAACTAGCAGAAACTGATCAATTAAAACTAATTAATTCTACCAAGTAAAATTAATCAATTATCAAAGAAGAGAGAAAATAAAAACTTAAACATTCAAAAATTTTTTCCCCCTTAGGAATAAATGTGTTGATCCCAAATAATTACTATGTTCTTACAATGTATTTGTAGATGCAAAACCAGGAATGATGCATTGATGCATGATTAATGCTGTCAAACCAATCTTTCTTTCAGGAATGTGCTATCTGCCACTTAGATTTTTAAGTAATTGTGGAAGTTTTGGTATTCTAAATTTCAAGAGCTGCATTCACTCCTGATTAGCATGCATTATTAGCATGCACACCTGTGATGCTTTAGGTGTGAGAACTCAGCCTGGTTTCTGGGTGTCCTGCAGGAGACCAAACACCCCAGAGCTGCAGAGTCAGGAGAGCAAACATTCCATTGCTGTGAGAACTCAAGGGCCCCTGGCAGGACAGATTCTGGAAACTGGGAGTGAGCCCAGCCCAGCCCCTTATTGGGCCCTCTCGTTAGATATGCTAATGAGTAAGGGCTTTAATTGTCCACTCGATTGGGGGATGAGGACATTGTGACGCTGTCACCTGGGTGAAGCAATGCCTGGAATGGGATCCTATTAAATACCGAGGGAAACGACCCCCAACCCTCTGACCCTGTCTGAGCTTTTATTTCCTAAGAGCAGGAAAAGGCATCAACTCCACCCTAGAGGCACCGGGGTAATCTCCAAACCAATACAAGGAGTGGTTGCTAAATAACAGCAATGCCTTCTTGCATTTGTTTATACAATTTGTAGTTTTTTAGCAAGAAAGCAAAGAATAACAATCAGGATCATCCTTTGAGCAAGAATAAGCTGGTAAGAGTCTGCAGTAAAAGGCTAAAACTGCTCTGTCTCCAAGCAGTTGTATTTGCTGAAAGATACAGTGATTGCATACTGAATCATGGTTTAATTTTTTGGTGAGTTTTCTTTTTCTTTTTTTCCTAAAAATGCTCATATTTATATTATATCATGTAAAAAGAGACACAGCACATGCACGAATGCATATAAATGAAGTAAGAAAATTTCAGGAACTCTCTTACAAATCAGATAATTAGTTCCAAAGTTTTCCATTACTTTTAAATGTCTTATTTGTTCATAATTCAAACTAAAAATACTGTTTAATAATTTAAAGTAAGAGTAAATTGGTATTAATTTGTTGCTATGCAGTTGAATCCGATAGAATTAATTATTTTCTAGAAGTCACCAAGTGCATATCATGAAACTGATTTACCACATTCCGTTTCTTACAAGGATAAATTGCCCCCTGTTCAGCATTCTTTAAATAAAATAAAAAATAAAAAAATACAGCCCCCAAAAGTTGAAGTTGCCTTTATTGACAAAGATAATACCTACTTGTTTATGTCTAACATCAGTGAGCTCAGCCTTCATAAATTATATCTGTTAAAAGTGTGAAAATTCAGCCTCATGATTTTCTTGAGACTGTTATGGCATGAAGGAAAAGAAAAAAACAAACCATGAAAAAAGCCAGAACTTTTGCTTATAGATTTTTAGAATTTTATACAATTTGACTATGTAGATCTTTTAGAAAAAGTCTAATTATTTAAGAAAATAATCATTGGAACATTTTAGCTTCTGCACTGCGTCCACCAAGGACAGGGGGTGTGTTTTGGAAAACTCATTAGTGAAACCATCTGTTCCTCTCTCCTTCTGAGCTCTGCAACTTTGTGTGACTTCTCTACTTCCAAAATGTCTGTTCTCATTGCAAAGAGCACCATCAGGCTGAAGAAGTCTTTCCGAGGACATAGATGATGGATATTTCCACAGGGTTCATTCTTGCACAGAAATGCCTTGTAAAATAGTTTAAAAGCCAGTCAGTCTGCCTGAAACCTGTCAGTGTAGCACTGGAGTCCATTGACATTTCAGAAGTCCTTAGGGAGTTATTGACCACTTATAAGTTCCTGGCCATTTTATAGCCATGAAAACATCACTGGTGCTGTATTGTTGGGTGGCTTTGGGCTTTGGGTTTGGGTTTTATTGTTTGATTGTTTTTGGGGGGGTTGGGGGTTTTTTTCTCATTTGTTTATTTCCTTATTTATTTTTATTTTAGGGGTTTGTGGGTTTTTTTCTGAGTTATTCTGCCAGCTGTCTTTCCTAGTCTGTGGCACTGGTGCCTGGGGTGAAAGAGGTGGGTGAGTCCCTGTCTCCGCATCAGCATTCTTCATGGACTCTAAGATCATGTAGAGATTAGTAAAAATTGATTTAGCAACAGAGGGACATTATTACTGTCTTGGTATGTTTCCTAAAAGCATTTATGCAGCAGAAATGAGTGCTCTGTATCTCTATGTGATAGTTAAACCCAAAGAAGAGAAACTTAATTGAGCATATTGCAACATTATAAGTAACTGATTAACTGAAGCCATTTGTCATTCCATGAGTTAAGGTAGATTTGGTCTGAGCAGCTGGGGGAGAAGAAGAAAATTTTGGAGGAAAATAGTAATTCCTTGTTATAAGCTGCTGAAAAAGACATGTGGCAATAAGAAATTCAACCCCTCATGCTGAAGCTCAGTCTGACCAGGCACAGGAAATATTTTTGTAGGCACTCTGCTGTAAGACTGTTTCTCTTGCTTTCTACCAGAGAAGGACAATCTGGTGATACTGAAGGGTTGCTAAATGGATTTAATAGATTTCTTTATATGTCTTAGGATAAACCTAATGTCCAGAAGGCAAATAGTTTGCTCCTACCCACCCCATTTTTTTTCTCTCTATATATGGCAACATTGTGAAGAAATGTGTTTGTCTTTATTTAGTGCTTGACCAAATGACCACTTAGATGTGTTGTATTAGCAGCTCTTGGAGAGGTAACACTTGCTTTGAAGTTTACTGGAGCAGCAGCAGCTGTTGGGCCATGTAACATAATTGGAAAGTGAATCACTTGCCTTTTTGAGAGTCATTCCTCTGTTGCACAGCTGGCAACAGAAGAAACACGCGGGTCTCAGAGCAGCAGTGAAATCTCCAGGCAGGACCGACCAAAAGCCCTGCCCTTCTTTATTTACCTATTTTTATAGGTTTCTAAGGACAGTCAAAGATTGGTGAAAGGGGTCAACACCCCTGAAGGTTTACAGGACAAAGACATGGTCAATCATCTTTCTCCACCCCAGGGAAAGGAATGAAAAACAATTCCACAAGTGCAAAACAATCCCGGCCGGTTAAGAAAAACAAGGACCATGTTTACAGAACAAGCATGGGAAACTGCAGCTACAGTGTTACAACTTATGGGGCCCTGTAAAACCAGGGTGATAATTCCTCTACAGCCTGAAGAGAGCAATAGCAAGTGTGAGAATGTGTCTCAGAAAGGAGAACATCCAAGATTTGCAGTGTTGCTCTTATTTATGTGGAGGCAAAAATTTGCATAACATGCTTTTTGAAAGCAGCCTTGTGAGATTCACAGAGCAGCATGACTTATGGCTGTCACTGTTTAGGAGTGAATAAATAAAGGTCTTCAGTGAAAAAAGTTGACATTACAGTATTACCCTAAGCAGTGATCAAGTCCCTTGTCATTTGTATCTCAGAATAGAAATATTTCTTCATCTCCATGATGAGAACTGGTATAAGAGCAGGTGGGAAGGTGTGTGATTCCATGGAATCATAATCACCTGTTCTGAACATTTATAGAACTGGTCAATATTTCTGAGTTTTCTAACCCCTTATCTGAAAAAGACCAAATATTTTACAAAGAAGTAAAAACTTTTCTCCATCCTATGGCTACCTTACCAATAAATATTTTATGCTCAGTTCAGTGTTATTCAGCTTGAAGTCTTTGTGGTTTGCTGTGTTAAAAACAGGCATATATGGCACACCATGGTCTCAGAATTTTGAAATGTAATGGATAGTTTTAGATCATTTGTAGTGAAAATTAAATTTGTCAAATCCTGTTGTGGTTCTAGGATTAGGAAATATGCTGCAGATTGGCTTAGCACTAGTCCTGATGTAATCACATTAAAACATTACTATCTCATTATACCAAGTGAGTCACTAGACCAGATTGAATATTTGTACATTTTTGATCTACAGACTGTGCTAAACTAACACAAACAATGAAGTCACATTGCAAAGTATTGGACAAGGTTGTCAGCTGCCTGGTTTTGCTAATTTTCGTTCTAAGTATTTACATATCAAAAAAGCATATGACTACTACTTATAATACTATGATTACTTCCATAAACATTGCTCATTTTTAGGTTAGAGAACATAATCATTTTAGTTCTGTATGTCCTAAAGTTGAGTCCTGAATATGAGATGCACAGTTCTATACTTTTTCTCTCTTTAGGTATCAGCAAGGTCTGTATTTTATGATTTGTGTAATTGGAGTCAGAACATCCTGTTCCTTCAAGATCACTTTCATAATATATTCCCAACAGTGTCACATCTTTTATAAATAAGCTGTGTTCTTATGAATTAGTGATCTGTCAAAATCTCTGGCTGTTTTGGTAAGCAAGTTTTCATAATAGAAAACAGTACAAGTAGAAATACTAAGAATTTGTGGTTTATTTTAATTGGAATTTTGATTCTGAATTTGTGTATGTTCAATTTGATTTGCAACACGACAGGATTTTTATCTTTGTGTGCTTTTTTTCTGGATTGTCAACAAACAGATATGCACACAAAAAAACATTCCCTAGAATGGATCCTTGCATGAAAATCTGCGAGTCCATTGTTACATTGTGCATAACATTGCAGCTTTTTTAACTAATGTCATTAATTGCTTAAATAATACTTCTTAGCAATATTTTTGCTGACTGCATGCTAAACATAATTCATCATTTGAATCTGAGTTTATAGTTAATACTGAGTAATTAAAAGCACAGAACTGATCTCTGTGCATCCAGCCACCCCATAGGTTACAGCAATGTCAGCACTTTGTATAAACTAACTTCAAAGCATTTTTAAAAAATTGGTTTGGATTTGTTTCCTATTTTATAGAACTAATTTTCTTATCATCTTTCTTTCTCAGACCACAGTGCTTTCTTCACGATCCATTGTTTAGCTGTTGTTTCTGATTTAGTGTTATTTCTGTGTGTGTTTCTGTTTCCATAGCAGAAGTCTCACACAATATTGTGCTTTTTTCAGATATTCAGGGGAAAAGAAATAGCCCATATAGGCAAGAGACAATAAGGAAGATATTTGATATTTACCTTTCCTTACTCTACCTAATTTCAATGGTTTTCCCTGCTAGAGAGGATGTGCTGGGTGGGAAAAAGAAGGGTTCTTATGCATAGTAGGAGCCTTTAAAATAACTGTATTCATAAGGTCTTCTGTTTGGCTTGTGCTCATCCTGTACCTGGATGCACCCAGTTGAATACTGTCACAAGTCAAAGCTTAAACATAAATAACTAAATAACTAAATAAAATAACAGTAGTTGAATTATTCCAAAGTCTTTCCCAAACTGAGGAAAAGTGAAAGGTGATTCAACTGAGGCAAGCTGCAGTCTTCTCACAGACACTCTGTGAATAGAATAAGAAAAAAAATATTGAGGAAATTATTCACTGTGAATTATTTTCATCATTCTAATGATGGGATAATCATCCAATGGGGTGTTTTGAGTTAATGTTGGAACAGCATCATTTGATTAATCTGCACTTTTTTTTCCTGTCAGTATTTACTAGAGGAGAAAATGCTTTTCATTTATATAAGGAATGTGCTGGGTCAATCACTGCACACTGTCATTTGCCCTAGATTAAGGAAATTAAGTTTCATGTTTTAGGTATGATAATTCCTGGAGGGTTTTTAATTGAAAAAAATATAAATCAAGCTGTCTGCACCATGTATTTTATGTTATTATATGATAGTACAACAAATACACACACAGACCTGTGCTGTAGATATTTCTACCCTTCTTCAAACTGAGTTTGAGTATGTGTACACAGCAAATACAACTATAATTAATGCATATTTAGCTATATTTAATTATCTGGCTTGGGCAAGACAAGAAATCTCACTAAATAAAATGCTGCATGGACTAATGATCTGAGCTCTGTGTTGCCATGGCTAGATCGCTTTCAGGATCATTTTTTAAAGCCAGACAAGGTCTCATAGTCTATTTTATGGACTGTGATCACAATAATTTCCCCTAAACTCATGGCATGCTGCTGAACTTTTGATAGGGAATTTTTTTTCCCTTTAACTGTAGGTGCAAGTTGGTTTTAAATTACTTAAAACTGAAGTTGCTTGAAACAATTTTTATGTAAGGGTTTTCAAAACTGAAAAAACAAGTTCTTTATGCTCAGAGAAGAAGACATAGCCTCAGTTTCATTTTCTATCTTTGATTCAAACTTGCAGAAGCATGATTTTTCTACAGCTTCAATGTGAATTATTTGGATACTGACATTTACATTGGAGCAGTAAATATCAGTGTAGATGAAATGAAAAGTCTTTGAGCCATTTTCAGTTCTACCTGCCCAACATGTCATTAGGTCAAGATTTAAGGAAGGTTAATTTTGGTTTGCAAGATTAAGCTAATAATTTTTGTCAGGGTGGTATTATAGGACCTAGTAATAAAAGAAAAAAAGAAAAAAAGTAAAATTGGGCACAGGGATTTGTGCTTCTTGCACCATCCTAATCTAAGTATGGCCAATTGTCCTAGAACAAGCTTCCAAGAGAAAGTTTCCTTTTAGGTGAAGGGTTGGAAAGATAGGATTCGCCTAGGAGTGAAAATTCACAGGAAAAAAATCTGAAAAATGAATTTGGTAACACAGTCCATGATAAATCCTCAGCTACATTTGCATTGGCACGGCTGCCATGGTCAAATAAGCACTCACAGAGTTTAAAGTCATTCATTACCACAAAGATTCTCATACCGGTCCTAGACCACATTTACCCCAAACAGCAACAGACTGCAGGAGAATTCCTGTGCTGGGGCTTTTTTATGCCTTCACTTTACTTCTAATTCAGTGCTTACTTAATGGAAGTCTTCCCACAATTCCAGCAAATTGCAATTCTTCTGTTTGTTTGTTTGTTTTTAAATCAATTCTTTGTTGTATTTGGTGTTTTCATGTGCATTTCCTGTTACATGAACCATCCTTTGGGAAGTGTTGAAACGCCTTTTCCTGTTATTCTTTGCAAGGCTTTGCTGGTGTGCATCAAACGTGGAGGTCCTTTCCAAAATGTACTGATCCCTTTGCACAGCCTGGCAGGAAAATGCCACTCAAGAGAGATGAAAGAATGCATGATAGGGGGACTGGAGAAACATGTGGAAGGGAAACACTGTGACTGATGTGCCTGAGGGAAAGTGAGCAGTGACAGACTGCAAAGGCTACCATGACCAAGCAGAATCAATTCCTGTTCAATATTGCTGGAGTTGGAGATAGTGTTTCCCTCCCCCATGCCACAGTTTTCACTGTGTTTGAGGATCATTACTGCATAGAAACAAATATTGACATCAAAGAGTGAGGGAGAAATGATTGTGGAGACACCTTAAGATGGATTTTTGTTCTTTCCTGTGCAGGGTAAGATACGTAAGACTTTTGAACAAACAAACAATTTGAGATTTTGTGTCATGCAGGAGTTTCAAGGCCCTTGGTATCTGTTCTCTTTGTACCATAAACCTCCAAGATTATTGCTCATGGTGTTATTAATTAATGTAAACATCCATTCTTTAGTAGTGAAAACCTTGCCAATCCTCTGCCTCAACCTATAGTTAGCATCTCCCCCCTTGTTCTGGTTGTTACATTATCCTCCATTTCAAGCAGTCATTTGTTGATATGGAATTGGACTGACAGAATCCTGGCTTTAATCACAGGATTTTATAAAGGACTGCACATGCTGTATTCAGGGATGTGTCTAGGAATAAAACTTTTGAAAAACCCCTACCCAGATCACTATCCATTGAAGTATAAGCAAACACCCAACCACATATCTGGCTCTGCTCTCTAATACCTGCTAAAGTGATACTCATCATTCCCAAAGGTATGAAAATTATCAAAATGTGACTAATTTTGACCTGTCAGTATGGAACTACAGTAAATTTCTCAATTACACAATTTTTTTTTAAATTTGGTTGGCTGTTTATTTTTTTACAATTTTCTAGATGTAATGTCTGCTGTGAAATTCATGAAGACTTAAAAGATATTCCACTTTTGTTCAAGAAACCGTGCACTTTTTAAATAGCTTTGGAAATCTGGTCCCTATATTGTTTCTCTCTATATTTTTATTAACACAATCTTAAACAAGGGCAGTATCAAACAACTTGGAACCTCAGATTGTGACATGATGTGATGGACCTTTGACTGTGCTCATTCAACATAACAAAAGCTCTTAACAAATACTTAAGTGTAAGATAGTGAAATAAAGATGAGACAGAGCAACAGAAGAGTAGAAATAAATACTTCTGAGTAAGTAATGTAATCATTCATGCTATATGGACACATAAATATAGAAAAAGAATAGGACAGATTCAGTGCTTGTGAATGTGCAGATTGTAAATACTCACAGGTGCTGGCAGAGCAGCTTCTGGACCAGGAGCCTGAGCTGCTGGTAAGGAAAAAATTTTGTGCCAAATTCAGGGCTGGTGTCCTTGGTGGGGCTGGGGTGGAGGTGAAATGATCTCTCCCAGGAGCCTTGCACCAGCCCCAGCAGGTAAAGCTGAGAGAGGTGGGAGGAGGAGTGCAGGTTGGAACTGACCTTTCCCAGATTAATTACCAGCTCCTGAACTTCATTATGTTTCATCCTCCATTCTCCCTTATTAATTCCCTGTACAACACGGTTGAATGCATATGTACCTGTCAGTCTTATTTTGTAAGAATTAATTAATAGCAGATGCATGTATGAATTTTAACATTTTTGCTGCTGTTTTTCCATATATATTTTACTTTGTGCTGGAAGATCCTGGCCTAGAATACCTTCCATATATGATGTATTGTATAATGATATATTCCCTGTCAATCCAAATTAAACCTCCCCTGCATATATATATCTACGAATGAAAAAAAAGGAAAAATTAAAATGTAACACTTATTAGAAATTTACACAAGAGGGTATTAAAAATTATTTTTCTACATAAATTGAGTTCAAATTAAATGTCAAATATAATTTGGTGTTAGAAGTTTGAAATATATGATAGTCCTTAGAGAAAATCTAAGCACTCAGTCCTCCCAGCCAAATTGTTATTTGCATAATAGTGAGCTATAAGGTTATATATCATTATATGGCAGAATGCCAGACCATAATCTGCACAGTAAAGCTACTGAAAAGCTCAATCTGAAAAGCATTCATCTTACAAAGGAGCTTGTGTCTTCTATAAAATATGAAGCATATTGACTTTTTTTTCCTTGAGCAAACAGAGCACTGCAATCCATTTCCAGCATTCTTCTCGTTTGGCTGTGGTAGACACAAATGTAAAATGAATGTTGACATATTTGTTTAACACCCCTGAACAGATTAAACTGCTTTAGAACTTCTTCTGTAATCAGCCTTGAGAAATATAAACTAACAGTCACATCCCTGGATAGATTAAATTGTTTCAAAAGTTCTTCATTAATCAGCCAAGGAAAGTCAGATTAAAAAAGAAACAACCCAAGCCAGAATCCTTTGTCAGATATGCTGGATTCACCATGGGGTATCCTGAGTCATATATGTCTGTAATTAGGATACTATTTTTAAATGTTATTGTCTAAAAGATCTTCTTAGTTCCTGACAATTTGACTAAGATGCTCTGAATGAATCAATTCAGAAATAGCTAATATCCATGATTTGACGTGAGAACAACTTGTTTGGTTTTTTTGTGGGGGTTCTTGGTTTTTTGTGGCTTTGTGGAAGTTATTTTTTATTTTTATTTTCTTAATCTGTCTCACACTTATTTTGACACTAAGAATTCTTCACGAACAATAGTAGGAATTGCCCTTGGACATATAATTATATTCATGTAATATAGTTATTCCCATTTCAGTACAGCTATTTTGATTCATGCATTTAAAAAAATAACCCATAGGCAGAAATAAAAAATTCACAAACATGGGCAATTTTGTCAATCATGGTTGTTTAGGGCCAAAGTGTTTTGAACTTACTCTAGGCATTGATCATGCTGATATTTAGAGTTTACCTGAAGTCAGATACACATATTGAACAAACAACACACATTGGACTCAACTGTCTTTTTAACAATTCAACACAAGACTAATTTTCAAAGGCAGAATTCCCTCCTCATACCCTAAAAAACTCTGAAATGTAATGTTTCAGGTACTGGGAATTTATGTAGCTAAGAATGAAGGCAGCACAGCATTTATCCAATCCTAGCAAGTCACTGTTGCCAGGAGTTGTTGGTATTTCTCCAAATGAACTCACTTGTTTTTAATCTGCCATAATCTGATAAAACACCTCCTGACACCCAAAGGCAATTGAAACTCTAAGCACTGGTACCTCGGAGGTGCATAAAATACGGAGCAACTTTACATCAATTCAGTAGGTATGTAAATAAATTTTTAGCACCAAGGACATCATAGTTGGAAATTTTTTTACAGATCATTTAGATAATTTTTCTTAATGATAATTCATATGAAGATTTATGCATTTTTAGGATTTGTAATGCTTTTAATTGTTTTTTTCCAAACATCAGAACAGGCAAATTTTAAAGATACTCTAAGATAGTAAAGCTTGTATAAATTTAAAACATTAATCGCCTAAACAAAACCAAGAAACTGTATTAAATCCAAAAATACATAATTACATTTTAGGCAAAACCATGAATATTTGAATAAGTTCAGCACAATTCCTTGTTTATAAGTATTGCCTTGAGTTCAACTTTCAGAATTTTACAGAGATTTGTAATATCTCTAAGCACTGGTAATTTTTTTACTACATTCACTTTAAAGGTTAATATAAAATTTTTACATTAAAGTCATTAAAGTCAAGATTTCATTAGGAAATAGAATAAAAACATTAAAATATTTTCTTATTAAAAGTTACTTATGCTCTGTATTCTTCTAAATATTATTAAAGAAATGATTCAAAGGTGAGATGCCTGCACGTGTATTCCAGAGAACCAGGACCTGCTCTTGAGAGGCAACACTCACAAATCTTCCTAGGAAAGATTCTTCTTTATTGACATTAATTAAAATAGACAAACTACTTTTTGCACTGCCAGGGAAATAAGTTTTAATATTAAGATAAAAAATTATCACATCTCATAATATTTTACTGATTCTTCAGTCTCAAAAGTGCAAAAGTGGTTTATTATGTTTATAAAGGCCTTTTGTAAATGGTGGATAAATATGTTAAGGCAAATACCTTTGAACTGCTGTAGAAGGTAACAAATTAAATTATAAATGAGAAATAGGACATTAATAAGGTAAATGAATGTATGTAGGAAATAGCTTAAGGGAAAGTATCTCAAACTGAGCTTTCTGAAATTTGAACAGAACTTTTAAAGCTCACTAGTAGATTACATTTAGAAAAGTCAAGTTATTGGTCTGTACCAAATTATGTTCTCACCATAATAAAACACTAAAACACTAAACATGTGCACAAATGAATGGAAAAAGAGACTTAGAGCTCCACACATTGTGGCCTTGATCAAAACAGAAGCAGTGCTCTGCAGAGGGCCTGTTCTGAAGGGCTCTTTGGATAAAAAATAAGTTCTCATCAAGTACTAGATTTTCAGGTCACTTGTTCTAGGCAAGTGGGACTGTGGGTTTCTAGAAGCTTTGTCCTGCACAAAATAATTCTCCCAGTAACTTCTCATGCCATGTTCCCATTTTGATGCTGTGTAAAAAAGGAAAAAAAAACCCAGGTTTTATTTTTGTGACAACATGAACCCTTTCATCTTATGTAATCCAATGTTTTATGTAAATTTAACTCTTTAGTGATTTCCATTCCTTTTTTATTTGGGTGTTATGTATGCCAGATTCCTACTTTTCCTCAAAGGCCTCTTATTCCCTCTTTGTTCAAGGAGACAGTTCTGAATACACTTCAAATACATATTTAAGCTCTGTAATTTAAATATTCATAGACTATATGCCCATAACTCCTTTTCAGAAGATGGGTAAGGTGATGAATTCTCAAGTTCAAACCACTTTTATAAATGCTATTAGTAAACCAGAGGCCAAAACTAAACAACTTCAATCACTACAGCTGAGTTTGAATTTGTGAGCTCAGTGAGTTCATGGTCAGTATTCTAGTGCAAAACATGCCCAGACAAAAGCATCACTCAGGAAATCAGATATTCAATATATGCATCCAAACCTGCCAGGTTCCCAAGTGCCCTTTGCCTGCTACAGAATAGAAATGCTCTCACGTGGATCAAAATTCTGGATGCAGACAAAGTGTGGTGCTGGTTCCCTCAGACAAGGCAGGGTCAGGGCTGCTGGAAGCCCCCAGGGAGGAGTGTGAGTCCTGACCCTGAGATCTCTGAGTCAGTGTGAGCAGCACAGGCTGGGAGCTTCCCACCTCTCCTGCTTTCCATTACCAGCAACAACCTGGAGACCCAGCAATGTCCTGTCAGTGCAAGAGAAACCCCTGTGAACTCCAGACTTTTATTATTATTAGAATTACAGTCCTGAAGTAAAGAAAATTCATTTAAAAGCAGCTTTTGTGGTTGAACCACTGTGAAACACAGAGGTGCCACCTGGTGCAGGATGTTCCGTGGCTGTCACTTGTAAAGTAAATGAATGTCAGAGTTCATTATATGGCTGTTAAATTTCAGTGAACCTTCTTTCAGTAATCAATTCTAATCCTGCAGATTTGGAATGTCTGTCCTATTAGATCTAAATTAAATGCACTTCTGTGAACTTTCATTAAAAGCTTTTGTTTTTCCTTTTCCCCCTTTGAGATGTGGTAAGAGTAGCAACTGATAATTCTTCTTACTGCCACTGATGCACAGGGTCTTGTTCACCCCATCCTCCTAATTGCTGTTGCTTTAAAATGAGACCTTCTACTAAAGAAAACAGTAATCAAGCCCAAATCCCAACATTTCTAATATATGCTGCCCCAGTAGGAGTTTTTTCTTTGAATTTCTAATTAAAAACCTTTCAACAAAAGACAGCTTGAGTCTGAAGCTGTCAGGTCTCCCCTTGTCCTTGATACATACAGGGGGGAAACAATAAAAAAGACAGAGAGAGGATTTTACTTTTAAAGAAGACTCATTTTCTTGAGACATTTGTATTCAGATATTACTCTCTTTTTCCCATGGGACCACAGCTCTACTCTTCAAATGAAAAAGAAATAATAAAACACATCAGGAAGAGTGGACCTCAGACCTACTCTTTCTCTCCTTCTCTTGGACTGTTATTTCCATATAGAAAGCTACTCTAATGGGACACTTGTAAATGGCAGGGAATTTAGCCCTTGTGGAGTCTTCTCCAGAAATTGGATTTTTGCTTAAGCAAACAGCAAACCATGCAGCAGGGAAAAAGCTATTTATTTGGCTGCCTGTTGAAGAGCCTCACAAAAATACAATTCAGTCTGCTGTGTTCAGGGAAGTCAGTCTAGTATGCACTGAAAAAAGAATTATTTTGCCTCACTTGGATGTTGAAACAATCTTTTAAGTGCAGTGAAAATTAATGTGAGATCAGTCCAAATTGTAAAATTTATTTAAAACAGGAATCATGTAATCCAGCAGTTGTCATTAAGAACAGATTTCACCAATGGCCATCAAAACCTCATTTTTTGTTTTTGCTTCTAGGTATCTGTCTAGTTTAGGGGAAAGCTAAAAATCTAGGCAAATGGAAAGAGAATCAGGATGTGTTCTTCCTTTTAGACTTCCCTTTGTAATATTTCGAAGCCCCCAGTTGAAGGATGCCATCAATGTGAATTGTTGTCTCTGATTTGGACACTTTGTGCCCTTTTTATCTGTGCCAATTAATAGATTTTTTTAGTAGGAAATAGTCCACCACAGATGTGAATCAGTTCTCTCAGCTGAACATGGGGACGTGGTCATGGACAGCCAGAGTTCTCCAGGTTATCACTTCCCAAAGCCAGATCCTGCTTACATGAAAACTTCCTGCAGAGATGAATCTGCTCAAATTGCCATAATTTCGTGGTACAAGTGGAATCCATGTCAGACGAAATCTCACTGATCTTCTACAACCTTTTGTTTTCTGTTTAAAATTTTCTAAGCCTACTTTTTGTAAGTTCTATGTGATAATGTAATTTTTTGCTGGCCCTAAGCTATATTTGCAAAAAGTCAGTTATTCCACATATTGTTTTCATTTCAGAAACACTATGAAAAAAGAGCTATTTTGTCCTTTTTTTCATGTTAATAATTAATGCTCATGCATTTTGTTTCAAAAGCAGATTTACAGAGTGAATGACAAAAATCTCATTTTCTCTCCAAATTTCCTCCACCAGTTGCATTCCACCCATCTGTATTCCTACAGCAATAAAAATCCATGACAAGCTATATGAAGTTCTTTGAATTGGAAGTAGGAAACAGTTTAATGGGGAGGAAGGATGGCAGCAGGAGGATGGAAATGGTAGAGATTTCTTAGAGGGAATGGTTCTATTGTGATATTTAAGTGCTGCTTCAATTAGGGCTAAGTGAATACTCACAACAAGGGAAACTGGCCTTTGCAGTTTTAACTGGGAGGCAGGTGGTGATTAATTCTTTGGCATCTTTCTGTTCAGTCAGATATAGAATTGACTCAAGTGCTTTATAGAATACGAAATAGCTCAGTGAATTATGCTTCCTCTCCATTATGGAGTGAAAAAAATGTCATTAACACAACTCCAGAGTGAAAGTCACAGTATTTGAGAGTTCTCTAAGCACTCAGTTCATGTTCATTCAGGAATTATTCACACACTGGGGATGAACACTAAATTGTGGTCTTGAAACTTTTAAGCAGTGTGTGATTTCATGGTGATATTTTTCAATTACACATAATAGGATAGATGTGAACTCTCATATCTCTTCACCTTTGTAGCATTTATAGATATGCTTCCCATAAATTAAACCATTCACAATTACATACAACAATTTATTTCACTCACTCTTGATATGCTCCTTTGTAGTTATTAATATACTTCCTTGGTCCTGATTCTAACTACTGGATTTGCTCTAAGAGTTCCTGTTTTGTATTAATGCCTTCATGTTTAGGCTGCATAAATGCAGTGGGAGAATATCTTACTGTCACAGTTCTCTGTGTATTTTAAATGCTGAGAATGTGTATGGTGTCTTTATCAGTCTTTGTATTGTCATAATTAATACCTGAATGCATGGAATAATCTGTTGGTGAGAGAATCTTTGTGCAGCACTGGCTGCAAAATCAGTTGCTTGGTAAATATCAAATCAGTGGCTGCACATAAGAAAGGAAAAAGTACTTTGGACTAAACAGCTGAACCTTGGTGGGTTTAAGGGGTGAGGTGCATTACTGTAAACAGATTTGAGGGGAGCCTGGGTAGTTCGTGGCTGTGTCTGTTGAGGATGCCCAGGTGATCCAAAGCCCAGGGCAATTGTTCTCTCTGAGTTTCCAGCTGACCAGGGCAGGAGCCTTGAGCTCCTCACCTTGGCTCTCTGGCCCTGCTTTCACGGGCAACAGCACAGGCTGAATGTTTGCAGAATGCTTACTGAACTGCAGGGTGAATTCTGTTGGAATAAACTGAATGCTAGAAAGTTTTAAAAAAAGCTGTAAGAACCAGGTTTTTAAAACACAGTAGACTGCTGTAAAATTAAAGTGAGAAAGGCTCCATTTTATTAAGCAAAAGTAATTTCAAAATGCTGCTTTTCTGCCTCTGTGGAAATCTCTGTGCTGACTTTGTGATATGTCTTTATTATGATACATAAGTTATATATAAAAACATCATATAATGAAAAAAAATATCATTTTGGGGTGTTTTTAATTAACTTCTTCACATAATTGAAACATTTCCTGTGCTTGTGCCAGATATCTTATATGTTAATTCCAAAAAGATTTTCTTCTAATGACCCTAGCTATAAGTGAGTGTAAATGCATATGAATTCTCAATGGCACTGGGGGGAAATATGCTCCAAAGGGACAGTAAATGTCTGTATTTTGTATTTTAGGGGAACAGCAGTGCAATTACTGTACAGCCCTCACTTACCAACCATTTTAACCTCAGTTTAATGTGTGTGGCAGTTCTCCCAGAGTGACCTTGATGCTGCACTGAATGTTTTGCATTTTTTATCAGGCTCACACAGATACAAAGAAATGTAATCCCACTTAATGGGATATTATATCCAAACCTTATTTAACATTTTCTAAATTGTATTTATATAAAAGTCCCATCTATTTACAGTATATTAAGTAAAATCCCTTTAGCTGGACCAGAGCACTTTTTGTAGTGCACTGAGCATCTGATCACTTATTAGCTTGTACATGGAGAGATGCTATTTAAAGTCTTACAAACTCCCTTGAAGTAAATTGTGCCCTCCAGCTAAACCTGACACAGTGCAAATAACACGTAGAGAATTCTGTACTGTCTGCAGTGGCAAACTGCTGTTTCTGAGATCCCTCAGTGGCATCCCCAGCCTCAGCTGTACGAGCCAAACTTTTGTGCGTTGGTACCTTTGGAAACATCAAATGCTCTACAATGCTATCAGGGCAGTGGAGGAGCTGAGCTCAAAGTCCACTATTAAAACTTCCCTCAAGGACATTTTCATTAGAACTTTGTACATGGACAGTTCAAAAGACTTGGTTATTGATTTTTCCTCAGAAGTCCTCTCTCTCTTCTTGTTTTGTTCAACATTTGACAGAATTTCAAACCCCACAAACTGGGCAGCAGGAGATTCCAGCTAGGATTTTATGCTGTTCATTTGATTTCTTCAGGCCACATCCTTCCTGTGTCCTTGTCAACACTACAAGGAGAGGAGCTGTCTTAGAAGATTTCCTAAAAGGCAGAAGCAATTTCACAGCAATCTGAAAAAAAATCTGACCTTTCCACATACAGAAAATCTCTCTTAAGTAAATAACCTTTTTAGCTGTAAAATTTTGCTGAGACATTCATTTATAGAAAACATAGATAAAAATCACTCTGTGTTTATCTCCTCATCATTAAAAAATTGCATTAAAAAGAAACTACCACCAATGAAAGTGGACTGTAGTAAAATACCTTTGCAAACAAAATATTTTTTCAAATAGAGCTGTTGATTTAAAGTTTGTGGAGTTGGAAGATGAGCAGGTAATTATAACCATCTGCACTTCTTGTCCTTAGTCCTATTATCATTTTCATGGACACTGTGTAATGAGGTTCATTTAGCCTTAACTGCATTTCCAGGATATATAGTAGTTCAAAATTAATAGGATTTATGAAGAAGTTAATGAATGAGCAGTGTAATTATTTCTGTTTAAAGAAAAGCATGATCTACTTGATCTTTATGAAAGGTATTCCAGTTCTTTAATTGCTCAGTGCTTACATCCTACATTGATGGTTGACAAGGTTGATATTCTCTCTCCTTTCACTTGATTTCACTGAACACATTTTGATATAACAAAAAATTCAAGATAAATACCTTTTCTGAGATGGAACTAACCAGCCTTTTGTTGTTAAGAGGTTTCTTAGAGATTTTTACACTGGTTTTTTGTCTTTTCACATATCTTGCCCTGTTCTATTTTATTTTATTTTCATCTATATCATCCTTCTTTATAAGACTTCTGAATTCCTAAGCTCTCAGGCTTCAGAAGAACATTTAAATAAGTACTTACCATCACAAAGTGTATCTCTTATTCAGCAAGACAAGTAAGAACAGTTAATTTCCTGAATGTACTTAAATCTTTATTCTCCAGACAGAACATCTCCACACAGAGCTGAGTTAGCCAGAATATAAACCTAATATACTACCAAGTATATTCAATATATTAAAAATGATATTTTAATTAGCCTGTTGCTTTATGGGTTTGAAGACCTCTGTTGAACCAGTGGCATTTCATATAAGGAAGAGGAGTTTGTCACGTCTCTCAGATTTCAGTATTTCAGCATTTTCTAATGTTTCATTATTAGAACATTACTTTGCAGAGTTTGGCTTCTGTTTTGGCTATGGCATAAAAGTGAGAAGTCATTTAGAAAATGAAAGGTGAATACTCCTCACAGTGGTACCAGGTTCACAGATACCCAGCTCAGTAGCTTGTTGCACTGGGTAGGTTAACATGCTCATTTAATTTGGGATGTTCTGCTACCAGTCTATTCTTTTAATATTTTTATAAACAATCTTTTAAAAGGTTGTCTAAAGCTAGTGTTTCTCAAATCACAACCAGGCTACAGTCTCTCAAACACCAGAGGAAATCTATAAATTTAGAAGTATATAAAGAGGAATCTACAGCCCCAGTGGTGGTACTGAAGTTATTTTGCCAAGGCTAAAAGAGGAGATCAAAAGACACTGATCTGTTAAAAGACAGACCCGAAATAAATTGATGTATTTGTGCAATGACAAGAGGGAGCTTACAATATGTTAGTGAAAAAGCGAGCAAGCCATGAAGTCTGATTCAGAGGCAGATACAGCATGAGAGCTTTGTGAAAACCTGAGCTGCAGATCTGCACTGCACAAAATTGAGGTCAACCACACACATTTTGCAATCGGGGCCACTTGAATCTGAAATACAAAATGGTGAAATCCTCTTTTGGCTCCCACTTTCAGAAATAAGCTGCAAGATTTCCTCCTTGTCTCTGGTTCTGTCGCGGTGTTTCAGCGGCTCATTACACAGTCCTTGCCTTCCTGTTCTGGCACAGGGGCTCTCTGGAGTGCTTAAAAGAGAGGCCAGCTAGCAAGGTCTGTTCTCCAGGCATCCTTTCAGATAGCAGTTGAGATGGATGTTTTTCTGTTGCTCTCATTTTTCAGTGGATCTTTCTTAGCTGGCATTTTTCCTCAATTTGTGGCATCACTTGCCTCAGCGACGCTGTGCAAACCTGCTGCTCATGCTGGAATCCACAGCCTGTGTTTTCTTTTCTAAGTGACCATGCCTAGGAAGCTTGGCATACAAGGGTTTTGAAGTTTTTTTCTGTATTAAGATAGTGCTCAAGAGATTGACCTAATTCAGAGAGTTAATGCAGACTTCTTCCTCTTTTCTTAATGAAAGCATTTTACTTAGAGAAAGATGCAGAATGGAGGGTAATTCATTCACATGAACATCCCCATTGGTTGCAATGAGTTATATTGCACAGAATCACAGAATATTGTGTTGGAAGGGCCCTACCAGGATCACCACAGTCCCTCTCCTGGCCCTGCACAGGACAGCTCCACAATCACACCTTGTGTCTGAGAGTGTTGTCCAAAGGCTTGGTTCTGTCTAATTGTCAAAGTCCTGGTCTGCTGATGAAAAACCAAACCAACAAACAAAACCATCTTGGGGCACTTCACAATTTTATAATTTGATCATTAATATTCAGGAATTGCCTTTTCTCCCTGTGCAACTCACTGTTCCATCTCAGATTGAAATCCCATGGCAAAACTGAGCAACTTTTCAAAAATCTTTTCTTTCTTTTCTTTCTTTCTTTCTTTCTTTTTTTCTTTCTTTCTTTCTTTCTTTCTTTCTTTCTTTCTTTCTTTCTTTCTTTCTTTCTTTCTCTCTTTCTTTCTTTCTCTCTTTCTTTCCTTCTCTCTTTCTTTTTCTCTCTTTCTCTCTTTCTCTCTTTCTTTTTCCCAAGAACTTGTGAAGAACAAATAAAGACTTATGTCCAAAATTCTGGCTCTTCTCCAAATAAATAAATTACTTATCTTTTCAGAAATGCTGGTAACAATACCTTCAATTAGCAAACTGTTCATATTTGTTTCTGAAGGTAAATATCTCTAAATTTTGGACTTGTCTTTATATTTCTAATGAATTGGGATTTCCTGTTTTCTATTTTAAAAGTGAAGGCAAATAGTCACATTATCCAGGAGAGTGATGCATTCATAGTTATGGCTTGTTGGTTTAGTAGAAAGCAGTTTTGGGAACTATAAAATACCCTGTACTGTTCTTTCCCACTGTTACCTGTTTTGTGCTCTTGGTGGACACAGAGGGGGTTTCACAGATTATTTCTCTTGCTTGTCATGCTCATGGATAGTTGTGGAAGTTGATGAGAAGAGGCTTTCCATGGAGGCTGTGGAACAAGCAGCCTGACAGGACAGTGGTAAGGGACTCCTGGCACTCAGTGCACACCAGCTGTGCTCCAAGCAGGTCCATGCTCACATCATCTCTCTAATACCCCTTACCCCTGCACAGTTACAGAATGGCAGGGGAAAAGCTTTTCTGTGTGGAAGGACGTTGGAATGAAAATGTTTTGTTGAACTTAATCTAATTACAGTCATGCTGAATTTTATGTCCTTCCAAATGATCTGAGGAGCTTTCTCTGAGTCTCTCTGTTCAAGTAGTTCTGAAATGTTTTGTCTAAACATTGTACATTATTGTGCCCTTTAGCATGGTTTGGATATAACACAACCCTCCTGTGCATATGAACATGCACATCTCTTGCCATTAAAGATGAGAAGAGTTGTAAGAAACCCACCCCACCAGTGAAGCCCATCCATCAGGTGACAACTTGTGCAGAGAGCTGTGAAGCCATCAAAGCAGTGACAAATGGCTGTAAAAATGCCATATGATTCCTCTTCCTGCCTCCTTGGTGGGAACAGAACTGAGGCAGAACGACTGGGCTGCAAACCAAGAAAGTGAGTAAACAAATTGCATTTCCAAATGGAACTCAGATTTGAGAAAATGCTATCAGGAAGAATCAAGTGTGGGAGAATGAACCAGAATTGTTTAGAAGGAGACATAAACAGCAAAAATAGAGATGAAAAATTGGGAGCATTAAGTGACGTGATCCAATTCTTTATTGAAATGCTTGCTTACCAGTTTAACTCTACTGATTTCAATGAAGCTGAACTAGCAAAATGTTAGTGATTTTTAAGGAGTTGCAGTAAAATTATACTACTCAAGTAATTTGGACAAATGAGCTAAAAGCTTGCTAACAATAGGGGTGTCCTAAGGGGAACAAAAATTGCTCTTAACAGGAAAGAAGTGTCAAATGAGGTTTCTTTATTTTATTATTATCCTCCTTCAGCATTCCAGATAGTGAAAATATTAGGAACTAGTTTTTTCCCTTGTTTCAAAAGATTTCATTTCATCTTAGAAGTCAATGAAAAAATTCCATTGACTGCACAGGCATTATCTCAGACTCAGGTAAAAGAGGGCATGATGAGTAGATATTTGTCCCTTCACTTACTGGATGAGCAAATAAAGTCCATACAGTCACCCACTGTTTGCTAATGCTGATTTGTCTACTTCACAGATTGGCTTCTAAAGCCTGGCAATGCTTCATTGCTGCATCTCACTTCATCCAGGTTATCAGGATCCTCACCTTAGAGATTTCATTTGCATCAGTTTGTGAGCCCTTTTTGGCTATTCTCTACCTAATTTCAGGTTTCATAGTTTTTATCAGTTCGTAATTATATAGCATCTGAAGTGTTTAGCAAAAGTTTCTATTCTATTATACTGTCTTAAATCTGGACAGAGGTCTAAATTACAGTATTCGGACTGTTTGCTGTCCTGGATTACTTAATTTATTCCAGAAATTGTCCTTAATATTGATCAGAACAGTCCAGCATTTGAAGGAGCAAGAAATGCTTTAATACAGCAGTGCCCAGAGAATTTGCATCCATGTGAAATGTAAGAAGGCAGCGATGTGATGGAATAGCTAGAACTGAAAACAGGCTGTCTCTTTGAAGGAACCTATGTGAATTTTGGATATTTGACCATGGTGTCTTTTATTCCATTCACCAAGCTGAATGTTTTTGATGGTGCCCAAAACAAAACAAGAAGAAATGGGCACAAACTGAAACAGAAGTGGTTCCCTCTGAACAGAAGGAAAAACTTTTTAACTGGGGGTGACTGAGCACAGGTTCCCTCTGGACGTTATGGAGTCTCCATCTTTGGAGATATTCAAAAGACATCTGGACACTATCCTGGTCAGACTGATCCAGGTGACCCTCTTTGAAATGATGAGTTACAGACGTCTCTGCCAACCTTGACCATTTTGTATTTCTGTAAAAAGTATTATTCATACTTCTATAATACTTCTATTTATATTTTGCAACTTAGAAACGAGCTTGATAATTCTTTAACAAAGAAAGTGCTACATAAACTTAGTGGTCCTTCCTACCTTAAATCTACAGAGAAGAAAAACATCCATAAAGACAGTTTTCTGCTTTGCAAAAATTAATTAAGATTTATAAACTCACTGTGTAGATGAGGAAATTCAGATGAAAAGCATGATTTGCTCAATGTTCCTGACAGTGACAGGATCACCACCAGTCTGCCACTGCTTTGCTGGTTGAAATGGAAAGTGGTGATTTCGGGGGCTGCTCTGTGCACAGTTGAGATGAGTTGGAGTGCTCTGGAACACTTTCACAACCTTCAGTCGGTCCCCTGGTTCTTCAGGAGTTAGCTGGACTCTTAACCTTGTGTTCATGCAGTGCTTTATATATGTTCCTATCACCTTGCACTTAGAACTTTTTTGCCAGCTCCTAAATTACCAATCTTTGGTTATTTAGCTTTTGAGCTCCTAATTTTCTCATCTATCTTCTGTTTCCACCTTACCCTTTTCAATTCATTCTGTTGCTTCTCTCATTTGATCCTGTAGTATTTTTTGTGACATTTTCTTCCCTTCGACCCCTTCCCCTGAACCATTTGGCCCAATTTGCTCTCCTGTTTAATCCATTGTATTCAGTTCCTTCCATTCCATGCTCTGTGACAAACAGTTCTCAGCAGTCACCTGTTATATCACACAATTCTGGTGTGAGTGCAGATAACCCTTTCTATTAGCAAAAACTGGATACATGGAGCTCAAATTTGATGGAGTTGCAGAAGCTCACATGAATACCAGCAAATTGAGTCCCTTATCTTCTAAAATGAAAGGGTTTTTTCCAACAAAAATACTGACTCTGAGACCAGTAAGAGAAGCACTTCTCAGAGACATTATGACAGACATTATGAAAGCTTAAAAACTTAATAGTTTTTTACATAGTATCACTGTAAAACAGCAGTTTGATTATAGTGGCAAAAGTTCAACAAGAGTCTCCCTAAGTTTGTAGAAGTGTTAAGAAATGTCCCATTGACAACATTTCAGATCAAAAGAATGTGTTTTTTCTTTTGCCTTTGAGTAATGAAGGCAGAAGGAATGGCATTTTCCAGATTCCTTTATATCTAGGAACTTATTTAAATTAAAAAATAAAAAATGAAAGGCATAATATTTGTGCACTTAATCTAATATTCACTAGCTATTGACATAACAGTTCCCTGTGTAATCATATACAATTTCAATTAATAGTTTTAATTAAGTGCTGTTTTAACCTTCAATCTTCTTTTCCACTTTTGCTGTTACAGTCCTCAATGATGGACTGTTCATAGCTCTCTTTATTATTTTCCTTTCTCCTCCATTTAAATTTTTGCTGATGAGTCTTTGTATTTGCTGTTAAGGCTGTTTTCTTCTTATCCTAATTTTGTCCTTTTGTTAGAGATACTCCATACCACCAGTCCTGTTCTTGGTCTTGGCTTTGTTTGTCTTTGCTGTTTTATTTCTACACCTTTCTTTATTTCAAATATATGTATTTATTTCAATGACATTCAAATGTGTTTATTGTGTAAAAAATGGTAAAAAAAAGAGAGTTTTTTTGTTGATGGTGGCGGTGTTTTGCTGTTGGTATTTTTTTTCTACAATACCCGCAATTTCTGCCTAAGAGGAGCTTCTGATCTCTTTTTCTTAAAAAAAAAAATGGTATGTGTGTTCAATCCATATTCTGGGCATCACTGTGTGCCTGGTAAATGTTGAATGGCTGGACTATTCTAGCACATTTGAAAGAAAAAAAAAGATAAATCAAAGACAGTAAATTTAAGGAAGATTTGTTCAAATTGAGTTTGTCACTGGAAACACCCATTAATGGCCCTGTGCTGGGACACTGCAGTGCCACTCTGGCCCCTGCTCATCAGAAGAGGATCCACATGAGGGGCTGGTCCTGGAAACCACACTCTGACAGCTCTGCTGCTCACACAAGCACTTGTGAGACACCTGAGCAGCTCATAAATTCAGATATAAACATTTCCCCATGGGCAGGGCAGAAGAACAGCCCTGCTCTCTGTGCACAAGCACAGTGAACTCAGACAAACCAGGGCTCAGGGGCAGCAAACAAAGACTGGTCCCCTACTGGTTCCTTAATAGCTTTTACTGGTGGTCAGAGATGGCAGCACTTGCATTCCTTTCTCATCAGAAGGAATTGTTCTTATCTTCTCAACAGGGATCATGAATGTACAGTTCATTTGCCAAGCTGAGCAACAAAACCATTTTTATTCTTTCTAATGGAATCATTCCCATCACAGCACATTCATTCTTTTCCCTCCATAATACAAAATTAAGGAATTTTTGGTGGTTGTTTGTTTGGTTGGTTGGTTTGGTTTTGTTTTGGTTTTGTTTTTTTGGTTTTTGTTTTTTTTTGTTGTGAATGGATCTAACATTTTGGCATTTTTTTTCTGTTAATTCACATTGACTTTTTGACATTTTTTTAAGAGTTTCAAAACTCAAATACAATTTCTGCACAAATGTGATTTGATGTTATTTAAGATAAATGCAGGATGTTTAATTTAGCAAGAAATTCATGTTCTTATAATGCATTCTAGGATAGACATTTTACAACATCACCAACTTTCTGGATCATATCCACTGTTTTCACTTAATTGCATGTCATGTAAAAACTCCCACAATGTTGAAAATTCTTCTCTGTGGTTTTTACATTTCATTTCTTTACCTGCCTTACAAAGGCAATTTTTTTTTTATCTGGTCCTCACTTCTATAAATTTTTTAATACACTTATCCTTACAACTGTCTTCACAGTTAGTGAAATTACAAAAGCCCCATTTTATATATCATACCCATGTAGAAAACAGAACTGCAAAGGCTGTGAAGAAGTCAAAAAATTGTCTCCTCCACCTCCCTGTGGTAAGACAAGATTATCTGAGTCTGTGATAGTATGTGACAAATCATTTGTCTAATTTGGCCTTTAAAGCCTTCAATGTGTGTTTTCTCATTTGTTTCTCCCAGACTGGGGTACCTTAGGCTTCCTTAACTAGATACTGTATTTCATATAATTTATGCAGCTTGTTACTCTTCTGTATGACAAGCTGGTCTTTTAGCATGTTTGTGGTTCTTCCCTGTTTGCTGAAAGCTTTCAAGAAGCATTCCTTCTGCTCTCTCAATCAGCTAGAAATAGATATTTGCACTCATCTACTGACTTCTACTCCATGTGCACCTCCCTTTACAACCAAGCTCTAAGTATGGTTTTTCAAATAGTTCTACCCTCGACTTTTCACAATTTCCTGTATCTGCAGTTTACTTCTGAAATGGCATATGAGCTAGTGTGGCAAGACTTAATAAAGCAGAATATCTGATATTTACTGTGTGTCTCCTATGCAGACAGAAGGTAATTACCTCTCAGAATTTACTTAAGCAGGTTTGTTCTTCCTCCTTTGCTGCTGAACTCACACTTCCTTTTTCCCAGGTGGTGTTTCTGAGCTAACAGCCCCCTTTATACTCAAACAACCATGGGAAACCTCTGAGCACTCACAGAAGGGCACAGGAGCAAGAAAGAGGCAAATCCCTTCTGCCTGGGGACATAAAATTGCAGCCTTTGTGTCCCCTCAGTGCAAATGTTCTGTGTGAGTCCCATGTGAGCAGCCCAGGCTGCACAGTGCCTGTGATGCTGCACTGACTCCGTTTAGGGCAGGTTGGTGTTCTCAGACTGCAGAGTCAAAGTGTCCATGGGTTACCACTCAAAGCCTTTTCTAGTGGCACAATTGGAGCTGCCAATGCTGCCAGGGAAATGAGTAAAGTACAGTGGAAATGTGGGCTGGATATTGGACTCCTGCTCTTTTATTCCGTGTGTCATTTAGTGACCCCATATTTTATTTTATTTTATTTTCTGCTAAGATTGTCATCTCAGGGGATTTTAGGTGAAAGCAGTCACTCTTCTGGCTTAACATCCTTTTCCATCTTTTCTAATTTTTGATGCCAGTCTCACAAGCATGAGCACATTTGACAGTAGAGCAGATCCTTAGACTGTAGCTGGATTGTGCCTAGACAGCACAGACTAGGGATTAGGAGAATTATTACTAACAGAAGTGCTTTATATTTCCCACTTCTTTGCTTTTGGGATTGATACAGTGATTAATTAATTTTCCATTTGATGAATGAGAAGATTAATTTATTAGCAGTATGGTTGGAACCCTTTTTTAAACAAAATATCAGGGGCTGTAACATGCCCAGTTAGCATTGGTCACTACTGACAACATGAACGTTGAATTTCAATAAATTAGTTAGCTGAAAAACCTGTGTGAAGATTAAATATTACTGCTACTTAATGAGTTACAAAACACATAATGGTCAACATGTGACAGAAATCTTTAAAAATAAACTTAGAAACTTTAAAAATATGCCAAAGGTATGACAGTGGTAAAGTCTATCAATAAATAAAACACTGATTTAAACAACCCTGGGACTCATTTGTCTTTCTGGACACTTAATAAAGTCTACACATTAGAGCAGAACTAACAGTGAGCTGCTAGTGACACATTTCCAAGTTACTCATAGTAATATTTACAGACAGTTGATTCACTGAACTAAAATTTAGAGTGTGGTTTGAAAACTTTTCGACCAAAAAGTGGTGGAATGGCTTTTCCCTGTAAAAATAAATTTAGGTACAATGAAGCTGGTTTCTGTTTTTCTAAGTAACACTGAGTGTTGTGATAGGTATGATTTGCAAATTCCCTTCAGACTTCTATTTCTCTTAAATAAATTCTAAAAACAGAAATAGCAAAACAAAATTTCCCAGTTTGATTTAATTTTTCCATTCCCATATTCTGTAGAAATTCCATGTAGCTTTCTACAGATAGCAGACTTAATTTAGACTATGAGATTTATACTTAGTTTACTTTTTGGCTAAATTGCTGAGGTCACAATAACTCTTTGCTGTTCATCAGAAGTTTCCCAAGACAGTGATATGTACCCATTCTGAAAATCTGCATATGGAACTTCAAATTTTGGACTTTTTCTTGGGACAAAATGATAACAAATTTGATAGCTGAAGTCTGATAAAAGCATTTTCTGTTTTTAATATTTTTTTATCCTCCTGATAATATTTTCTTGATGTCTATTTAGAAAACTATTAACTGTCTTCTCACCTGGTATCCTGGTCTAATAACCAGATTGAAAGAAATCCTCCACAGGAATCCACACTGTCTAAATCCAGACAGTGCCCTGCAATCACTCGCCAGAAATTGGTGCAATCTTAACAATGTCCAGACCCTGTCCCAGTTTTGAATTAAAATTCTGAACTATAATATAAACCAAGCTGAAGCAAGAACTTGTATTTATGAACTCTTTTCTAATTCTCAATGTTTTTTCTTTGCATAATTAGAGAAAATTTAACTATGTTTTGACTGGATGCTTACAGATTTAGCACATGTGTACCTTAGATGTGCTATTAGATTTTTTTTTTTAATTTTAAAAATCTATTCAGTTAATAAATTATAGGGAGAAAAGATAATATCTCCAGATGTGATATAGATTTAAATACAGTAGATATAACCATACCCAGATGCGTTGCACATTATCTGCAGATGGCAGGAGATTTATTTTAGTGTCTCTGTTGCAGAAGGAAGGGCTGTGTCTTTGGGGTCTGTGCTCTCCAAACCTTGCTCCAGGTGCAGATGCCTCAGCAGCCCTGCCTTGGTCAGATCACTGCAGGAATTTGCAATCAATGCTTAGGAACTGATTGTTATTTCAAATATCACTCACTCTTTTTCAACACAATGATGATGGAAAGGTGAGTCTTTCTTTTTTCTCTGTCAGCTGGAAATAGAAGACATTTCCTTGACTCTAGTAGGTTTGGATTGTTCCCTTTCACTTTGTTTCCATGAATTCTGAATGCTCAGACAGCAGCAAAGTGTAAATTGGAAGTGCAGGCTCGGTTTTAATTTGCAATATATCCTAAGGTGTTCTATTTAAAGAAAACAGTTGATTTCTTTGCCCTGACCTGTTTGTCTGGACAGGAATTTAATTTGAAAAGACATAAAAGTTCAGTGAAGGAAAGAAAAAGGTTTTAGGCAAGAGGTCTCCCTGTCATAAGGTTTTCATTTTCTTCCCATCCTTTGTTATGAAAATTTGGAGGCCTCTTTGGTTTTTATAAAGTTTTAGTTTACATTTGTAATGAAAAGAAAGTTAATTAATGAGATTATTTGACAACTCTTCCATTTTTCCCAGCCTCTATTATGTCCAGAATGTTGACATCATCACAGTGCAGGTAAAATCAAGAGAAACCTGTAGTGCAGATCAGCTCAGGTGATTGTCAATGGAATGCTGCCTTCTGCAAGGGCCACATCCTGGCAGGCAGGATAAAGGCAGAAGATAATTTTCCTTTTAGAAAATAGGATAACTTGAGGGGAAAAAAAAGAAGTTTAGAAACAGACACAAAACAGACCAAAAAGCCTGAAATTACTGCAGTATGGAATATTTGTCAAGCTGTTTATAAGCCATTCTTACAGAGGTTTCAAAGGTAATGCCAGCCCACTCCAGCATTGACCAGGGAGTCAATTTGTGTTTTGTTTAAAAGAATAAGTGATTAGCTTGAATCTTTAGTGTTTCAGTTTCGTATTATTTGTAAACAGGCAACACTTTATTTTTAGAAAAATCGCTTGTTAGTGACAAGAATAATTTGTACTAGAATGTCTTACTCAAAATTATCTTGACAACTGGTAATATTAGTAATATTTATGTAACACAGTGTAGCATTTAGTTTTAGGAAGTCATGAGCACCACAGAACATTTAAAATGGGAGTAATAAAGTAACAAGACAGTAATACAGTAACAAATACAGTAACAAGAAACTTTAGTTACTTGTAATGACACATCAGCCAGTGGATTGCATAGATACCTTTCAAAAATAGCTCTGGTAATTTGCTTTTCCTGTCTTGAGACAAACACCTTTTTGTCCTCACAACATGGGAAGGACTGAGAAGCCAAATGTCCATTTCTCTGTGGAAAATAAGCAAAGCAACTAATGAAGAAAAATAAATCTATCTCCAAATCTTTTTGCATAATTCTTACCAACTTCAAAGTCCTGGAAATACAAAAGACCCATAATAAACCTAGTGTAGTGATTGGAAGTGCACTGTGCAGGTCGGCATGAGATCTGAGGCTAATTTAAATAAGGTTAATATTGTGGTGCTTAAAACAGCATGGGAAAGTTGTTTGCTGTAGCTTATGTCCTGTTTTCATTCTCATTCCATGCCAAGCCAATTCTCCTGATGAACATAACTGAGAAGTTATTTGTGCCAGCATTCACAATTTTTATAACAGAAACTAAGTGCCAGTTCTTCTTGAATATGAGGAGAAATAATTCATAATGCCTTTGTCAGATTATTGGAATATATACATATGTATTATAGCAGCAAGTGTAGTTGCAAAAATTGAAAAATTGTCATAAGTACCAAGAGACTCATAAATGTCAGGAAGAAAATTCAATTGTCTCCAGCAATCAAACTTGAGAAAACCCACAGCAAATTTGCCATCATGCCTAGAGATCAAAGGGTATCCTTGTCATTCCTCAGAATTAATCACAGGATCTTGACACACTTCTAAAATAATTCTATGAAAAGAGAGAAACTTTGCCAGAATTTTATATTGAAACATTACAAGCTCAAATTTAAACTTTAACTGTCATTACAGAGAAGTTGAATAGGATTTAACTATGTCAGTAGGTTGACTGACTGATTGGCCTGACAGTGCATGGCCAGTATTGTGATAACAAAAAGTGTCTGTCACAAAAAGTTATAATAGAAAAGAGAAAAGGCAAGGTCAGATCAGGATCAGGTAGAATAAATACTACAACTGGGATGAATAGAATTCTAGACCCAGAGGAGTCTTCTGGGTTGTTTTGACGTGGGGTGGTTTTTGGTGTCATAATGAGAGGTGCTCAGTATAAGGAAGGAAATTTCGAAGAAAAATAATATATAAAGGGAGCAATGCTGGGGAAAAGAGAATCTACAAAATGACCTTAAGATAGTCAATTGAAAGAGAAGAAAAAGAGCAATCAGATAGTCTTTGCAAGAGAAAGTTCATTCAGAACCAGAGAAATTTCTCTTTACAGCCATAGATTTGTAAATTATACATCTATCGATAGGAAAAATAACATGTATTTTTCTCTAATACCACATATTACTAGCTATGGTATATCAACAACATATTATCATTAACATTTTTCTTATCGTTAATTTAACATTAGTTTCCTTTAAAAATTAATCATTTAATTTCAAAGCAAGACACAGTCCTGAGAGTGGAAATCTTTCATAGACAGCTTATCACAACTAGAGGTAAAACAGTGATTTCTCTATTTACTGGATTATTGGCTGAGCTCTTGTTTCAACAAAACATTCTTTACTTGAAATTTCAGGGGGTATTTTAGTGTTGTCTGGTTTATTTTGTTTTTCAGAGACAGAGAGAGCAAGCAATTCTTTGTTGTCTGTGACCTGGTAAATGAAATGGGCAGGACACAGAACTGCTCCCTGCTATTTGCATCCTGAGTCTGAAGCACTGTGTGTTGTTCTTGGTAACACAAACACCAAATGAAAAAAGATCACAATTATTGTTAGAATTATCATTAGATGTTTCTTATCTTTTGGATTTCACAGCTGTGGCCTTAGTGCTTTCTTTTTTTCTTGTGTTTTTTGGAATAAAAGTGATACTAACTACAACTCCCACTTCTTTGGGTTCTAAGCCTTTCCTACCTTTATCGTGTCACTGATGTTTTTCCCCCACAACTATACAAAGATATTCACATGCATAGTGAAAGGATAATTATAAACTTCACACAGAATTTTGGTTTCTAAGGCTAAGTATTTTCAGAGCCAGGAGTGCTGTGAGTGCTTTATGATTACATTTACCAACAGCATGACAACATACACTTCAGTGTATTCAAAGGGAAACATAATCAGGTAGCCAAAGGAGGACAATTATCTTTCATACTAATTGGCAAGTTCCTTTTAACCTTTAATTAACTGTGAATTTTCAATAGGTCTGAATACTCTTGGTAGGTTTCTTGCTGGTAGAAGGTCATGGAAATATCTTTTCTCTTGATTGCACAGATGCAGTATAAATAAAATATAGGTGCATATACAATATATAAGGTCATAATCCTCATCTGCACTTTGAAGTGCATAAAGTATGAAAATCTTACACTGCTGAAAGCACTGGTGCTGCCAGGAGTTTTTACTTGTAGCTTCAAAAGAAAATTCAAATGGATTTTGCATTCTCAGTTTGTTTCTCTTGGCACATTTTTGATACAATCAGCAGCAGTTACTTGAAAGGCTCAGAACTGATTAGCATAGAGCCTAATACGCTTTCTTTAGATGCCATCCTAGAGAATATTCCCTGCAGAGCAGAGGTTAAGATGCACAGAAGAAACAAAACGCTGCTCTCCTGAGTGCTGAGTTATTCAGCATTCTAGAGACTGCTTCCTTTAAGGCATGCTACTCCCTTTTGGTGGGTGGTTCATTAGTAAAACCACTAGAAATGCTACATTTTCAAAAGATTTCTGCCATATTATCTCTGCAATCAGATATTTCACAGTGCAACATGTTCGTGTGTATTTGTCATGTAGGCTGATGTATTCTAAATAAATAAAACATCTAGGAAATAGTAGCTAGAAAAAGGTGTTAGAAAAGAAATGGTTTGGATCAAAACCCCTTGTGACACATTTTGCAGGTGTACAGGCAGTAGTAACAAGCAAGACCTCAGACCAGTCCAGTCATATGGGTTACATTGATTTGTTTCCTGATTAAATAGAGCAGGTAACAAGCAATCTACATTATGCATGGGATGAGTAGCTTCTTGTTTCCAGCCTTGGGCAGCTTCCAGCTGAAAGGCAATGGGGAATCCTGGCACTGGTTTTTGAGTCTGCAGTATCCACCTTGCCTTGTGAGCAGGTTTTGCTCTTTGTTGTGCTTTTTGCTTTCACATAAAGTCACATTATGCAGCTGACTGCATTTAACTATCTCTGTTATAGGTAAGTACTGCTAGAACTAATTTTTGTATATTTTTAAACCTTTTTCCTAGTCAAATCCTACCTCTGAGATGACTTGTTTCCTGTTTGAAGCATCATTCACATATGTATTTTTTGTTGTCTTGCACCAAATTGTCTGCACTATCCCATCAGAGCAATCAGGTGACCAGAGCTTTACATTAGTGGATTTTCTCATTATTTGAGGCATAAAGAAGAAAGAGAATATGTACAGTCTGTTACCCAAATTGCTATTTTTAGCAGAATCACCCAGACATTTGGGGGCAGGAGAGCTTTTCCAGTGTAAAACATAGCAGAATGATATTCTGCAAAAAAAGAAGAAGTTAGGATAACCTTGGCTTCCCCTTGTCTTTCTAAACACATCCAAAGTCTCACCTCTTCTTACTCTGGTCTCAGGTACTGTGTGCATAACCTGGCAGAATTAACTGATGAAGCCCCTTCATTTCACTATATATGATAAAAACCTATTTCCATAAAGCACCTATTTCCACAGGCAGTACAAGATCTCACTGGAAAATTTGTTCCTAAATTGCTGTTGTGGAAAAATTGGGACTCCATTCCTACTATATGCTGAATTATGTCAGTGGCAGTGTTAACACTAATTTTAAGGAATGAAGATTTTTGTAGGATATTTTGGTATTGTGAAGTATCATAATATCTCTAAAACTTGATGGATTTTTTTTTTTAATTCTGATAATGCCTTATCAAAAATGAGAGAGACAAAAACTGTTAATAAAATAGGATTGTGACAACGTTTGAACTCACCTGTGTAGTGTAAAAGAAAGAGATAGACCATAGCAAATCTGGTATTACTGACTGTATGCTACTTTTGTTTAAAATATCATTTACTCAGAAAACCATAATGGACTGTTTATGATCAGTCAGTCTTCTCTTCCTTTGGAATCAAGGCTATTCTTTGGAGAGTATTTAGTGTACTAAGGGACAAAATGTTCACAAAGGTCATCTGTGGAATCTGTATCTCAGACCTGCTAAAGTAAAGTGTTGGCACCTGATGCTGTTTGTCATTCCTCATCATGCCAGCAGCATTCACAAAGTAATAGTGGTGGAGCAGTCCCACTAGAGACATTTACTGGGAAAGAAGGAAAGAAGTCATTCCATCAAGAGAAATACAACCTGTTACAAAATTACACACTGAGTGAATTAGAGCTTTAGCTCATAGGTGAATGAAACACTATGCCTTGCAAATAGCATATCTTCTCAGCAGTGGATTAGGAAGGAACAGTCATCTCACTGGAACCCTGGAGAGGGGAAAACAAAACATTTTCAGAAATTGCTAAATTTGCTTTCCTGGATTTCATGTGATACGACAGGCCAGATCATTTTGGCTGCTCTCACATTGATGATTGTCTCTCCTTACGAGTCGTTCCAGTAAAAATATAAGATTATTCACTTAGGCAAAAGTGCTTTCAAAATTCCAGATAGACATACAAGTAGGAAGAATTTGTCACCACTTACCAGCATTATTTTACAGTCTTTCCTTTAAAAAGAGTGTAAGATGCTTTAGGATTTTGACTACTGAGTAGTAACCAATATGAACCTCTTTATCTGTAGTTGTACTTCTTTTTCAAACTGATTGCTTTTCAAGAAAATCACAGAGATAGTGGACAAAATCCTCTTGCCATGTCCAAGACAGTGTGCAGGCTGTGGTGGCTCAGTGGAACATGTGTGTGGATGGAAGAGCTCTGCACTGGCCTTGAGGGAAAAGATTTGCCTTAGCTTTGTGTCAGCCTGTGTGCTGTGCTAATTGTGCTGCTTTGCTGCTTTTGGAAGGCTCAAACCTTAGCTAGAATTGATGCCATTTGGTTTTTGCCTTTTCTTCTTTTAGATGTTCCCTCTACTCTCTGCACCTATATTTGTAGCTCTGTAGCCTGTTGTATTAGTGGCTTGTTTNTGAGAACAACTCTTGGAGATCCATTTTCATGGACAAAGCACTGCCAGTGCTGAGAGGGGCCTCCAGAGAAGAGGCTTCACCTGGGGGGCAATTGCATCAGCACTTGTCCTCCTAATTGGTGCTTTTTATCAATTATGTTCATTTTCTAAAACCTAGAAAAATGTATGCACCCCTGGAGGGGGTGGGCTTTGTGGATATCTTCCCATGACTGCCCCTGAAGGCCTTCAAAGAAAGATCTGCTCTTTTATCACCTCCTTACTAAAATGATCTTGAGTTTCATTTCCAGATTGGGAAAAAGGAACAGAATATCCAACACACTCACTTTTCCCCTAGACATTTAGCAAAATAGGACTGTGTAGAACAAGTTCATTCACTTCCAAGAACAGGAATATCTGCCCCTTATTAATTTCTTGCAAGGAAATAGAGCATACTTCCTTGTGGGACTGATAAGCTGTGTTTCTAATGATAAATACTGTTTGCATAGATCTGAGAACTAAGAATTTTGTTTGTAACCTAGACTGCTGATATCATTATTTTACATGGCAAAAAAATAGGTCAAATTTTTTACTTTCTTCCCAGATAAAAAATTTCAAGTGGTAAAAATCATAATTTTATCTCAAAAGTAGGTTTACTTATCAAATCAAAGTTAAGTCCAGAAGTAAAGTGTAATACAGCCTAAAGGAAAGAACTGGATCTAATTTAGCAATTAGACTGATTTCATAACACCTCATTGGGGGGAAAAGAAAATAAACCTTTAAAAATTAAGGATTCATTTTTTTTTAAATGTTGCTTTACCTTTCCCTTTCAGAGAAGTGATTATACTTGTGCTGCAGGAAGCATCAAACACCAGGTCAGAAAACACCAGGAGGCTGGGTTTGCTTTTCTTCTAGTCTGTGTTTAAGGGTTTGAGTGTTGTGAACTAATCAAGTGATCATTAGAGCTGTTTTCTTTGCATGTCACTCTAAAACACTGGCTGAGAATGCTGCAAAGTGCAGGTGCCATCTGAAAATTAATGAATTCTAAGGATTGGCAGTGATGGTTTGTGAGGCTCTGTTTGCTTGTTGTGCCTGTGTTCAGCTGCTTTGTTACAGCTTGCTTTCTGTCTCAGAAGCTTTCTCCCTCATTGTTTCATTTTCAAAGGATCCCCTCAGTCAAAGTAGAACTTCTTCAATTTCCTTTGGAAGGAGCCCACTTCTGTTATGCAGAAGTAGCTATTGTCCTGAAGGAAAAGATAATTTAAAGATGTTAATTGCTAGATGGGAAACACCTTTATTTTTGCAAAGTGCGTTTTCTTTTTCACAGGTGTTTTTTATCCATGAAGGTAAAACTGGACCACTTTTCCCACTGCTACTTGAATCTCACACGGTCGATCAAATCTAGGACAGAAATCACTGTATTTTTGTATTTCTATTCTATATCATCAGCTCTAGAAAGCTAAGAATACAATTTCAAACCCTAGAATTTGTTACAAAAAGCCAAGTCTGATTGTTCAATTTTGTGCCATGAGGCTGCCACTGCAAAGGCTCCCGTGGAGAGGTCAGTGCAGGGAGGGGACACAAGGGACATTACCCCAGCCAGGCCCTGAACCAGTCCCTGGCTCAGACAGAGCTCTCAAACCCTCACCAATGGCTGTGCAAAACTTCTCTTTGAAAAGGTGCCAAGTTGTTCCTACAGTCTGAGGATATTACTAACCACTACTTAGGCACACCAGAACATGGAATTAATGGCCTTTTTCTTTATTATCCCATCTCCCCATACTTTACCCCACAGAGCCCTTCTTTTCCTGCAGACTTACAGGCACGAGGAGCACTTGTAGCAGCTGAGCCTGGCAGTCACTGAAGGTTTCACCCAAACCCAATATTATGTTTGTAATAAGTAGACACAAACCACGGAAGTCTTTGGAGGAAATAAGATGTTGACATGTTCAATTTCTGATAAAAATGACCTGTTTGTTTATAAAGAAGACTTTGGAGGAGACTGAGTGTTATTGTATATTTTGAAGGTTATGAAATTCTGCTAAATTTTCCTAAGTTCAAGGGTAACAGAAAAGTCACCAGCATTGGCAAATGGCTTTTCTTCTCCATCACAGGCACTGAGGACTTGGAGAAACAGATATGATTCACTCTTCTGCTTTCACTGTACATTCATCTTCAGGGTTTTGTCTTTTACCTATGCAGGGAAAAAAAACAATTTTACAAACTGAAGCTTTGGTACAAATAGTCAGGAAAATGAATTAAATGTGTTTTATAACACATACCTATTGTAGCCAGTAATGTTGATTATTCAAAGCAGAGTATAAACATCCCAGATCAAACAGGTGAATAAATCCAAGAGCATGAGAGCAGAAAGATTCCTGAACCTGACTTTCTTCCATACCTGCTGCAGCTTTGTGTTCTTCTGCATTATAAGTGGCTTGCTGCTTTTGGTTTTTTGTTGTTGTTGTTTGTTTGTTTGCTTGTGTTGTTGTTGTTGTTGTTGTTTGTTTTTTGGCTTTTGTTCTGCTTTTTGGTTGGTTGGTTGGTTGGGGTTTTTTTCTTTTTTCCCCCCAAGAGTAATAAGTATTAGGATACTGTACAGTGTTGTTTTCAAACAATATTTTCTGATGCTTTCAGAATTTCAAGGTTGTGCATTTTTGCAACTTTACCTGAGCCTCCATGTGCATCCCCTCACTTGGAATTCCTGATTGAGGGCTAACATGATTTCATTTATTTTCTTACAGGGCTGCCTGTCACAGGTGATAGTACAGAAATGTTATTGTCAGCAGAGGACAGGCGCTTGATAACAATGTTGAACAGCTAAAGCTGATCAGACACAGTTTTGTTTGGTCTCACTTTCCATTTATAGCTGTAGTAAATCTCCCAACAAAGGCCAGTGATGGTAGAATATTATAAAAGTTTAGAAGATTTGTTTGCCTAAAGACCAGAAACGAAGAGACTTTGAGTGCTCAGACTCTCTCAAGGGTTTCCTTTTCATCTTTCATTTCTTCCTACCTATGGACAATTTTGAACCAACACAAGGGACACATTTTTCTTGCAATGTTTTCTCACTGTTATTAGCACAAAAAACTGTCAGGTGGTTTGAGCAACTGAACTACACTGCTTTTGAGGGTGTTATTAATATATTTTCCTATATCTTGTTGACCTAACGGTTTTATCTGAGTGCTTTGAATCATCTCTCCCCTCCCACCATCAATTTAGATTGTAAATGCTTTGGTGCCAGAACTGTCTATATGTTTGTATAATGCCTATACATTAGAAGAGAGGCCATTATTTATTATCTAGGTATTCCTCAGCCTCAGCTCACTTGCCAGGAGAGTGAAAATCTCTGAGCATATTCTCTTAAACAAATACTTGCAAACGTCATATATTCAAAGAGTTTAAATCAGGCTAAGGTATGGTAAAAATGTCAGGGGGTTTATCCATCATTCTTCTTTAATTGTGGATTAGAAACACTTTGCTGGGAAGAATAAGCTTCCAAAACCTTATAAATGAAAAAATCTTCAGTTGGGTTGCCAAAAAAA